>JADRCD010096656.1:0-12993 GCA_019843815.1 Montemys delectorum | reverse complement strand
AGAAGCCTTCCTCTACACAAAGGATAAACAGGCGGAGAAAGAAATTACAGAAACAACACCCTTCACAATAGCTAAAAATAATATAAAATACCTTGGTGTAACTCTAACTAAGCAAGTAAAAGATCTGTTTGACAAGAACTTCAAGTCTCTGAAGAAGGAAATCTAAGAAGATCTCAGAAGATGGAAAGATCTCCAATGCTCATGGATTGGCAGGATTAATATAGTAAAAATGGCCATCTTACCGAAGGCAATCTACAGAATCAATGCAATCCCCATTAAAATTCCAACTCAATTCTTCACAGACTTAGAAAGAGCAATTTGCAAATTCATCTGGCATAACAAAAGGCCTAGGATAGTCAAAACTATTCTCAACAATAAAGGAACCTCTGGTGGAATCACAATCTCAGACCTTAAGCTGTACTACAGAGCAATTGTGATAAAAACTGCACGGTATTGGTACAGTGACAGACAGGTAGATCAATGGAACAGAATTGAAGACCCAGAAATGAACCCATGCACCTATGGTCACTTGATCTTTGACAATGGAGCTAAAACCATACAGTGGAAAAAAGACAGCATTTTCAACAGATGGTGCTGGCTGAACTAGTGGTCAACATGTAGAAAAATGCAAATCGACCCATTCCTTTCTCCTTGTACAAAGCTCAAGTCCAAGTGGATCAGGGACCTCCACATCAAACCAGATACATTGAAACTAATAGAAATTAAAGTGGGGAAGAACCTCGAACAAATAGACACAGGGGAAATTTTTCTGAAGAGAACCCCAATAGCTTCTGCTCTAAGATCAAGAATTGACAAATGGGACCTCATAAAGTTGCAAAGCTTCTGTAAGGCAAAAGACCCTGTCAATAGGACAAAACGGCAACCAACAAATTGGGAAAAGATCTTTACCAACCCTATATCTGATATAGGGCTAATATCCAATGCATACAAAGAACTCAAGAAGTCAGTCTCAAGAAAACCGAATAACCCTATTAAAAAATGGGGCATAGAGCTAAACAAAGAATTCTCTACTGATGAACTCCAAATGGCTGAGAAACACCTAAAGAAATGTTCAACATCCTTAGTCATCAGGGAAATGCAAATCAAAACAACTCTGAGATTCCACCTCACACCAGTCAGATTGGCTAGCATAAAAGACTCAGGTGACAGCAGATGCTGGAGAGGTTGGGGAGAAAGAGGAATACTACTTCACTGCTGGTGGGATTGCAAACTGGTACAACCACTCTGGAAATCAGTGTGGCGGTTCCTCTGGAAATTGGACATAGTTCTACCAGAGGACCCAGCCATACCACTCCTAGGCATATACCCACAAGATGCTCCATCATGTAATAAGGACACATACTCCACCATGTTCATAGCAGCATTATTTATAATAGCCAGAAACTGGAAACAACCCAGATGTCCCTCAACAGAGGAATGGATACAGAAAGTCTGGTACATCTACACAATGGAGTACTACTCAGCTATTAAAAACAATGAATTTATGGAATTCTTAGGGAAATGGATGGATCTGGAGAGTATCATCCTGAGTGAGGTAACCCAATCACAAAAGAACACATATGGTATGCATTCTCTGATAAGTGGTTATTAGCCCAGAAGTTTGGAATACAGGAAGAACAACACACAAACCACAAGAAACCTAAGAAGAAGGAAGACCAAAAGGTGGACATTTCATTCCTTTTTAAAAAGGAGAATCAAATACCCACAGAAGGAGTGGCAGAGATTAACTATGGAGCAGAGACTGAAGGAAGGACAAGCATATAGCTATCTCCTGAGAGGCTCTGACAATACCTGACTAATACAGATGTAGAGGCTCACAGCCATTCATTTAACTGAGTACACGGTCCCCAATGAAGGAGTTAGAGAAAGGTTCTATGGAGCTGAAGGGTTTGCAGCCCCTTAGGATGAACAACAATTTCTAACTAGTACCCTCAGAGCTCCCAGGGACCCAACCACCAATCAAGGACTATACAGGGTGGGACTGAATGTTCTGGCAGCATGTGTATAGTAGAGGATTGCAAATTCGATCATCAATAGGAGGAAAGGACCTCGGCCTTGTGAAGGTTCTGTGCCCCAGTGTAGGGGAATGCCAGGGCCAATAAGTGGGAGAGAGTGGGGTGTCAGGCATGTGGAGGGGGGAGGCAAAAGGGGTTTGTTCTTGTTGTCTTTGTTTGTTTGTTTTTTGAAGGAGAACCTGGGAAAGGAAAATTTTACATGTAAATAAAGAAAATATCTAATAAAAAATTTTAAAAAATTGAAAAAAAAAAGAAATGTAAAGCAGAAAAAACATAAAAATGTCTTTGGGTGAGGGCCAGGCCCCTCATGTAGGCAAAATGTGCCAGGCAACCAATAGGTGACACCAGTGATTGTAGGGGCAGTACTATGTTTTATGAGGGCAAAGAAATTTCTTAGTTTTAGTGATATTTACCCACTCCAGATTATTCACTACTCAGAGCTTAAAAGCCTCTGGTTTCTGAGGATTAAGTTATTCTTTTAGCAAAAACTGATTAGGGAAAAATTATTTACTAGGCTCTTTTTTTCTGGTTAAAAAGGCAAAATGCTTAAATTTTGTAAAATCTACATGAACCAGAGAGAATAGAAAAGAGCTAGTCTGTGTTCCAGGACATGAGCAGGGTTTTTGTTCTTGTTTTAAGGGGTAGTATTGAAAGACAGTCTTCACTGAAGACCTGATTGGCTATCGAGTTTTAGACAGAGACTAAAGGTATCTTCAGCTCACACCAGAGAGATACTCTAGCCAGAGACATCAGTTGTCCCTTCTGCTTATTCAAATCTACACAATGGTGCTGAGCAAAAGCATAGCAAGAAAGGGGCAGGTTACCTTTCTCCAGAATTGAGGGGCATAGAGCTCACATTCCTGATGAATTAGAAGTCTTGTTGAATTCTCCTGAGAATTGAGTACAATGTGTCAGCTATCCTTGCCAATGTTGTCCGCCAGTTGCTGGTCTGTGAATCAGGGCACTAAACTGTGGGGATCCCTAGGGACCAAATTCAGGCCCAATGAATGGGATTGGTTGTGATATCCTAGACCAGAGAGAATTCTCTTCTTCTAGGTGTTACTGCTCTATAAGACAGACAATCCCAGACAGTATTTGATGAAATAACCCATGTACATCATTCCTTATGGAGAGCATCTTACATCCATTTAGAGGTAGGTTGGGGTGGAAAAGCAGATGCATTCTATTGGCTTGGTCTGAGATGTTAGGGGTGCATCATCTTCACGTGCAGGACCTATGAGTGTTGCTGCTATGTGACTGATGTCACAATCTTCTCCATGGGTTGTTGTAAACAAGTTTTCCAGGACAACATCCTCATCCAAAGTAGCTAAATTCCAAACATTCTCAGATATTGCTTAGATTTCTGAACCCACTTAAACTGAACAAGTTTTATGTCTGTTAGTATTGTCCTTGGTGCCACATACACACACACACACACACACACAGAGAGAGAGAGAGAGAGAGAGAGAGAGAGAGAGAGAGAGAGAGAGAGAGAGAGAGAGAGAGAGAGAAGAATAAGGGGAAGAAAATAAAGACATGAAGATGAAGAGTAACAAATGAAGACAAAATAGAAGCTCACTCTGGATGAAACAGAATAGTAGACCTCCAACCTCTTTACATGCATACATATACATACACACATTTGTTGAATGGAGCATAGCCCAATCCAGAAACTTCCAACAGCCAGTATGTTTTTTTCTTAGTATTTGTGCCATCTCTAAAAATATTAGCTCATATGACCTTCAAGCAGTACTATTATAGCAGGATAATGGATTATAAGCCTTATTAAATAATTTTATATTCCAACATCATCATGACAAGTTTAAGGCAATAATTCATGTCATAAATTGTTAGGATGTAAAGAATATCAGCAAAATTGCTTACATGTCTTTCCATTATGGTTATTATGTCACTATACACTCATCATCTGTTATGAGCTCCATGTGTTGGTTATAATTTTAAGCAATAACTTTGATGTCACCAGTTATCATGGTTTTGTCATGAGACAAATCATCTGCCTTATGACTTATTAATTTGAAATTTTGTATAGAAAAACTAGTCAATATCTGATTTTCTGTCATTGTACCTGCAATAAACTTTCCATTACCAGTTTATGACTTGTAATGGTTTCACACAGAAGGAGTGTTACCTTGGCTGTAAATTTGTTGCAAGTCTGACTCATTTTTATTAGTGTAATTAGAGTGTTACACAAAAATACTTACAGAGCTCTATTTAGACCTTTTACTCTGCAGAGGGCTTGATCTTACTTATATAAACTAAGGAAATCTATAAAATCATTACCAGTACTTGTGAAATTAAGAATTTGTCTACACAGTATTTTACATGAGAGTACATCTTCATGTTGATCTGTAGAAAATCTGCCAAATTGGGTAGAGTAGGCTAATGGCTAGGAGTCATTAGGCTGTGCAATAATGACAGGAAAAGGCATGTCAGCAAGAAGAAGCGATCAAGGAATGAAGGCTCTTAGAAAATTACCTATCAGTTCTTACACTTTACAGGTCATGCAAAATGGTGTGCCATCTCCAAAAAGTCACTAGCTAAGTAGCTAAGGATAGCCTCTGCTAGATGGCTTCTGACAATCTTTGGGGATACTTTACATACAAAGATGAAATTGAAACCTATTACTTTTTTCATGTAATATATTAATGAGAAATAAAATTGATTTATGAAAAAATGCATTCTACAACAAATTCCAATTTCAGTTTATATTGATGTATATATGGTTTTTATCCTTCCAGGAAACTGTTTATTATATGTTTTAAACATACTTAATATGTTCTCTCCTCTAACCTTGGCTGTTTCTGTATTATTAATGCTTGTACTTATTTTACCAATAAAGAACAGTATCTCAAAGCTGAGTACATGGGAGTATATCAAGCTGTTTTTCATATTAGTTATTGCACAGCCCAACAGAAGGAATTTTATAAAGTCATAAAGGTATGAGCACCTCAACCTTTCCAGTTAGCATTGTCACTGTCTGCTCACATGTGATTGCTTCTCTTCTTGGCATAACGAAGACATAGGCAGATACTGAAGTCTGGCCTCTTTCTTTACACATAGCTGTCCTAAAGATCACTGATAGGTAGAATTTATAACAATTCTGTTAGATTTCTGCAAGCATATTTTTAGCTATATAAGAATGAGGCAAAACCCATACTTTTATAATGTCCTAAAATTCTGAATTTAGGTCTCTAGAATACTTCACTCACAGACTCATCTCTGATGGATATTATGAAATGATCTCTGAAAACTAGATATTACTGTAGACTAGAATATGGCAACCAAAATTATGTATATGTCTCTGTATATATTTTCTAAAATACAATAAAAGAATCTGTTCAACCTGGAGAGAATCCTATCCATATCATATGTAACACAGTAGTGCCTTGTTCTTTCCCCACACCAGTCTCTACCTTCACCTAAACACATGTCAAATCCTCAAGCATGCCTCTCTCCAGACACCACAGGCTACCTACGTTCCAGGAGAGCTGCATAACCAGGAATATAGGTGTGACCCCTGCCCCACTGCCCAAGCAAGGTGGGACCCCCCACAGAGCCCAGCAGACATGTGATCTCTCCAGACCTGCCTGAGCCACAATGACCTAACAGCCTGTACCTCTACCTGAACCTCAGGTAAACTGACATGCTTGCCAAACCACAATGAAACAACCTAACCTATCTCCCAGGAGGTCTCCTGTAACCAAGGACACATGGACACAGGAACACAAGAGGCCTGCTCTAGCTCTCTAGCTTAGGACAGAGGAGGCATGTCCTAATCAGAGACATCACTCCCTGACTTCCAGGAGGCCTGCTCTGACCCAGTTCACTCAGCACCACATGCCTCCATGGAGGTCTGCTCAAGTCTAGGCAAGTTAACATCAGAGATAACCAGATGGTAACAGACCAGCACATGGGCATGTGCATCAGAGGCCAGTGAAACTAGACATCATTAGAAACAAGTTTTCCTACCACAGTAAGCCTGAGATCTGCTAACCTACCCAAAGACAAAGATTATGTCCAAAAATTCCATCACATAAAGATGATAGAGGCCTTGACAAAGGACACAAATAACTCTCTTAAAGAAATACAGGAAAATACAATCAGACTGGTAAGGATTGAATAAAATGGTCCAAGACCTAAGAATGGAAATAAAAACAATGAAATCACAAATGGGCACAACACTGGAGATGGAAAACTGAGGGAAGAAATCAGTACCTACAGATGCGTGCATCAACAACAGAATACAAAAGACGGAGGAGAGAATTCCTAGCATAGAAGATACCAAGAAGATATCAACACATAGGTCAAAAAAGTACAATGGTTACAAAATTCCGAAGGGAAAAAATCCAGAGACCTTGGAACACAGTGAAAATACTAAACTTAAGAATAATAAGAATAGAAAGGGATTAATTTTACCCAATTAAAGGCTCAAAATATAGCTTTACCAAAATCATAAAAGAAAACTTCACTAACTTTAAGAAAGAATTGGGAAAAATGTGAAAGGAGCATATAGACCATCAAATAGACTGAACCAGAATCGAAATTCCTCCCACCATAAATTAATAATACTAATGATAATAATACTAATAATAATAGCAATAATAACATTAAATGATGATTATGATGGTGATGTACAGAACACAGAAAGACTATTGAAAATTGAAAGGGGGAAAGGCCAAGTAATATTTAAAGTCATACTGGTAAAAATTACAAAAGACTTCTCAAAAGAAAAGTTAAAAGCCAGACAAGAAATATGCAGAATATATGACTCCTGGTTAGGAGGTCATCAGAACAGGAACACAAGAAAGAAGAAGGTCAAGGAGTAAGAGAAGACACCATTGGTTATTTAAGTCATAAAAATAACATCCTGAGACAAGGAAAATTGGATTTAAGAGCAGTGTAAATAAAACAAAAAAGTAATAAATAATAATTTGGGGTGATCCATAGAAAAATAGATTTTAATAACATAGAGGATAGATGTATGCTATAAGGCATATATTATGGTTATGCATGTCTTTTCTCCAATACTTTAAGATCAAAGGTGGGTTAAAAACCCCAAGTCAATATTAAAATTTTTTACATTAGCCTGTCATGACAGATCAGTGTTTGAGATTGGAAAGAGAGGGAGATGCCATTTGATCATCAGTCTGCAAGGGTGGGGATGTATTAATCTTTCAAAGGTAAGCTGCATGGTATGAAAAGACTGGAATGTGGCATAAAAGTGAACACACAGGGTTGGGGAATAATCAACATCAGATAATTAACATCCAAACATCTTGCTGACAAATATTTATATGGATTGCAGTACTTATCAGGAGGTAACTTAACTTATTAACCTTGGTTTATTTACTGTGCTTTATTTAAGGAGGTCAGTTGGCAGAGCTTCTGTCTTGGACAATTTGATCCTTGCCTCTATTATGCTTGATGAAGGAAATTTGTGGTTTCTAGAGCAAATTACTTTAACTATTTTTCACATATTTATTTTAATTTGTGACTGCGCCAATGTGAGGGGCTCACTTTGTAGTTGTGAATGGCAGTCTTCTGAATGAATCAGACCTACTAGATTTTTTGATATGATGTGATTTATGCTGATTCAGGAAGCATTCATAGAATCAAATTTTAAGCTGTTCTGCTAAAATATTACAACCCTAAATGCCCACATGTCAAAAGTAAGGGTAAGTCAGTTTTCAAATATACCACAATAACTTCTGCAGAGTTTCAAATTTTGGGAAAACTGATGATTTAATTGGCAGCACGTGGTGTTCACATTTCATAATTTACATGAGTGAACCATTCATTTCTGCCTACAGAAGCAACAACACTTCCTGGATATCACAACCTAGCATAATTCTGTACTGTATCTCTTTGTTCAATGTATCTGGTGGAGACCAGATAGCAGAAAAGTACCAGAAATAAGGTTCAAGACAGAGGATTTGGCATTGGATCACTACAGTAAGTATGTGGTATAGTTACTGAACCTGCTCTTTGAGAAATTTTATGAAAATGACATATATTTTTGTGCATATGTTCTCACAGTTCTCTATGACAATTAAAGAATGTTAAGAGTCCTTACCAAAGGCTTGGCAAAAGAAGCAGACCAAGGAGTGAACTAAGCTGGATGTTATCTACATTTTTTCATGAGAATAAGTGCCTTTAGCATTTTTCATGGATGTTGAAGAACAAAGAACTCACTTGGATGTCACCCACATTTCTGAGTTCATTATACTGAATGGGATGATACCCAACCTGCCTCAACTCATCACAAAGTCTAAGGCCCCGTAAGCCCAGCTATTAAATTGAGCCACAAGTTGGTTTTATTTCATCATTGTATGAATGATAACCACAAAATTACACTACTAGAAATGAGAATTTCTGTAGAATTTTCCCATAACTCTTTCATATGTATTTGAGAAATTGTTACACTTGACAAGTGTAGAAGGCCTTATATCAGACCAGGGCTCCTACAAGGGACTAGCAATTTGTGGAGATTATAGATTTTGTGCAGTAGGCTGGCTTCAACATCTTCACAATTACATAGCACCTGAAATGTGGAAGTGTTCCAAATGTTTTTGAAATAGGTTCTGGCCTTTGGTGGGCAAAGAAGCTGCCATGCATCCCTGGGTGTTCCATTGGCAGTGTGAGCAGAAACATGTTGTCAGTGGCTTCCAAGGTTGCTGACCTCTCTCCACGTTGGTTTCCAGTGAACATATGAAGAACCTGTTTAGGCTTCTTCTCTCAATTGTTTTGGGACTGGCAACATGGAAGTAAGTTTCTTTAATCCTTGGAAGAATTGCTTGGGATGATTGCCAGTTGCCCTTGAGTTGAGTGACAGATATACTCCTAATGTTTACTTTGGTAGAGGTTCCACTGGCTTTGCTCTTTTGTAACATTGCCCTGAAGCAAACAAGGTATTATTCAAATTGGAATCCTGCCAGTGGCTGTCATACTCCACAAATATGTACTTTGGCCTTTCTTTGATTTATTAAATAGACAATGCTAACCATCTTTCATAATAACTTTGTGTTTTAAATCTACTAGATAGCACTAATCATTTTCATTTTACAAAATACATGCAAAAAGCAACTTAAGGAATGACTGTTCTGTCTCACAGTTCCAGGAAGCAGTCTATGATATCAAAGAGACTGTGGTGTCAAGAGTTTAGAGCATTTGGTAAGTTTATTTCTAGGTAGGAAAGAAATGAATGAGTGCAATTGTAAATCAAGGGCTTTCTTTTTTTATCAATTCTAGCACAGAAATAGGCAACTTAATTTAGGGTATGTTTTTTCAATTCAATTTACCAAGTCTAGATTATCCCCCACAGCTTTGTATGTTCTGTGATTCTAAATTCGGTTAAGAAAAAATAAATAAATTACTAATCATGTATATCCAAGGTAAATTATTTTGAATACTATTTCCACAATTAATAGTTACTAATATGCCAACCCTTTTAATTATATCCAAATTTTATCATAATTATCAGACTTACAGCTAAACTCAGTACAGGAGTAAGGTCACATTGAAAATTAAACATCCATCCTTCTAGAACCAGTCTAAATATAAAGCAACATATTATATCAGTTCATAAAGTGATTACATAAATGAAAATTTTTCTGTGAGTAAAGCTTGTTGGTTTAAATGGATTAGGAGTTTGTAATTATCATATTAAAATATTTTTTATTTTGAACTTTGTGTAGTTTTATGAATATGTGTATATGAGTAAATGTGCCCTCCAGGCCAGAAGCATTACACCTGCTCTAAAGATGGAATTATAGGTGGTGTAAGCTCACTCTTGAGGATGCTGGGAAATGAACTTAAGATGTGCTCTTAAAAATTTGCTCACTCACAGACCCTTGAGATGCTAGCTCTGAAAAACTGGGTGCACTTACATGTTGATTAACTACATAATTTCTGCTTGAAGATCAAATTATACATAGACTACTATACCATGTTGTGACCCTCCTGCCTCTGAGGGCTGATTCTTCAGACCTTGCCTTGCTACAGATAACCACGCCTCTCTGCCCACCTCCTGCTAATTGCCAAGCCTCTCTCCAAGTTTGAGTTACTCTGGAAGTCCCGCCTCCAGAGACTAAAGGAGAAGTTGCTGATTGGTCCAAGTTGCTGACGAACTTGGAGGAGGGGTTTTGCCTTACCTATTCTACCTGGTTTCACTTGTAAAAAGAGAATTGAATGAAAGATGGCTAATTGAAACACATCTGTGTTTGGCTAATTTTTACGAACCCTCCACGCGGTTCCGGTACCACAAAATGGCTTTCCAGGACCTTGACCCTATTCCAGAAAACCCATTTGTACTTGTGGCTGCTGGACGGCTATACCATGTATCTTTAGACAAACATTTTAATGGGATTGCAGGGAATTAGAGTTTAGGAAACATACATGCCAGGGAATGCATTACTGATTCTTTTCAGTCTGAGAGTAACAATAGTGAAGATTGATGAGTAATTACCTAGGTTCTGGCCTAGGTCTTCTTTTCCCCTTGATATTTTCAGACACATTTACACACCAGGCTTGAATTGGAAGGAATGACCTTAGCCGGGCAAATGGGTAGATGGGCTGTTAGCTGTTCATAGTATTAGAGAAACAGCCTTATGCAGAGAAGGTTTTCAGTGAAATGGCTCTCTTTACTGGAGGTGAACAAGGGCTATATAAACCTTAGAGTATGTGTTTTCAGAATGAGTGTACATCATTGGTGGGGCCAAGGTCTAGCTAATCCCTCATTTTCATGAATGAAATTTCATGTGCTAGTTGTACCTGCTCTTATGAGAGTAAGTTTAACCTGAAACCTGGGCACCAGGCTATGTGAGCACCTCTGGGGCAGCAGGGTTTGTAGTGCTGTCTTAAAGCTATGTGCACCATGGCATGGTCAAGGAGAATGCAGTACTAATCCTATCTGAGTCAGGATGCAATTTATGGAGTGTGCATATGTCTTGATCTCACTATTCTTGGGAACAGCTCCTCTGGTTGCATAGCATTGTTGTCTGATGTTTAAGTAAAGCATTGAGATGGGATCAACACGTAGTCCTGTGTCATCGTCCCGATTTTAACATATGATGGCCTATATGACATTGAATATGGATTGGTGTTGTATCGAGCATACAGGCCGCTACTGCGGCTGATGGCTCTCCCTCCTGCTGCTGACCTGTGACAGTATGGCGCATTAGTGCCTCAGGACAGCCAGGGCTACACAGAGAAATCCTGTCTTGAAAAATGAAATATATATATATATATATATATATATATATATATATATATATATATATAATTGTAGGAAAGAGAAAATAGGCCAATCAAGTAGACAGTAGGAAAGTAGAGAAGGAGCGTGAGACATAAAGGAGAGGAAGAAGCAAGAGAGCAAGAAGGCAAGAGAAGTGAACAAGAGCAAGAGAGAGGAGGAAGAGGACAAGAGAGCAAGAGAAAGGAGGGGACAACCCCCCTCCTTATATTATATGGGGCATGGCATGCCTGGCTATGGTCAGGTGACTAGGGGTAGGGTCCAGCTAGAATGTTGGGAGCTTGGGGCATTGTCTTCTGGATAGAGCACACATCTCCTGTAGGGGCAGCTGTGATGGGTTGTGACTGAAGCACTGAAGCGGGAGCCAAAGACTCAGGAGTTATAACTGAGCTCCTTCCAAACCCCTGCAAGCAGAAAACTACCCACTGAGGCTCCAGAGTTCAAGGGCAATTACTTGACTGAGCCTAAGTTGCCTGAAGAGACCACTGCCCAACATTGTTCTACAGATTGGTCTTTAACATTGTTGTTGTGGTATTATCCTACACCTTCTATCCCTCAGATCTTTGCTAGGTACTTGCTCCTCTTAACATTCAATAAATATTCTGAAGACATATATAAGCTCCATTTCTCAGCAAAATTTCCTCCTGTTTACATGAGTCTCAGTGTCAGGGATAAAGATGGTCAAAGGTCATATTCTCAATATCCAGCAAGTTAACAAAGTGATTTTATCATTGAGATAGATGAACTACTCCCATATTGGAAGGTGATAAGTCCAGCCAGCGCTGCTACTCGGGGTCCGTGGGTCACCTCAGGCTGGAGCTTGCACTGGACCTATAGTGAAAAGCAGGCGCAAAAAGGAACAAAAACACCAAGTAGAGTCCATCAGGGCGCGCTTTACTTTTTGGGAACCTGGGCTTAAATAACCAGAGATACACAGTGTGGAACCACACAAAGAGCACAATTTTGCATAAAGTAAATATAGCTTCTAGACACCAAGGTGACTCTCAGGAAGGTGATTTGTTTACAATAAACAAATGACTTCAAACAGCAAAAATAACAGCAGGTCTGTTTCTGGATAGCAGGATCAGGAGCAGGTTGTGGCTTTGATCCGGCACAGCAGGGATCCGGGCACAGCAGGTGTGAGGTGTTGGCTTCTGGAATCTCTAGCAATTCTTAGCAGAGATCAGGCAAGACAAAAGGATGCCAACATGTCACTCTTTTTTCTAATAAATGAAAAGCAGGGTAAGGTCATTATTTCTCGCACTAATTTTTGCACGGGAATCAACTAAGGTGCTTTTCACCTTCTCTGGTTCTCATCCCCAAGAACAACGTGCTACTTGCTTGATTCAGCAAGCCGGCTTAAGACTGCCTTTAATTAAGGGCAATGCCGCTTGGCACGTGCAGTCTGGGTGGACTACAGTCAGAGAAATGTATGCACCTTCCATCCGAGCCTATGCCAAGTTATTCCCTTAGACCCTGCAGAGTCCAAAAAATGCCTTCATATCTCTGACATGAGTCTTTTGTCAGTTCTGCTTAGAGATGCTGGAGTTGAGCAGCAGAGAGCCAAGAAGTTGAAGCTGGAAGCCAGGCAGACCTCTGTTGATATGCAAGTTTTTTAGCTTTGGATCTGAAGTCAGTCGCCTAGGGAACAGGTCTCAATTCAAATGCAAATCAGTTAGTTAGCCT
>JADRCD010096651.1:0-11148 GCA_019843815.1 Montemys delectorum | reverse complement strand
ACACACACACACACACACACACACACACACACACACACACACGCACACCAGAAACTGCTTTCTTCCTTCCTCATTCTCTTTGCTCCTGTCCAGGTAGATACAGAGTCCAGATAGGTAAAATGGTAAACCAGAAAGCACATTAACTACCCTAAGCATCATCTTGGGCTACTTTCCTTATCAAGATTTATTTATGCTCATTGCGTATCACCTCAGCTGCCTTCCTTGTAAAATCATCCCTCAACAGTTGTAAGCACAATGAAGTCCATTTTGCTTTGTATGTCTAGATGATATCAATGCATTCCTGTATGATCCCATTAGAATATATGCTATCACTTTATGGTAGTTCCTCAGGCTCTTTGTACTGATGCTCTTCAATGAACTACTTTCACACAAGGATCTTGTGTCATTCATAAGAGTACAGGGCATCCAGAGTCAATCCATCCCCCTGTCCTAACCACACCTCAAAATTCTCTCAACATGACAGAGCAGGTGAGAGCAAATGAGTAATAGAGAAAGACAGGCAAAGAGAGAGAGAGAGAGAGAGAGAGAGAGAGAGAGAGAGAGAGAGAGAATTCTACAAATTAATTCCTATAGTGGTTTGAAAACCTGTAGGAGTATAAATCCTAGATGACTTCATCTTAAAATAGTTAAAGAATTATGGGCCAAGAAAGACAAATGAGTTGAAGAAAATAATGCACCTGATCTTCTTTTCAGATATAGGTCACACAAACCCTTAATTTGGACACTGCAAATTTGTACAACCAAGATGTCAGAGCCATCATGTAAAGGAAGCTAGTAGGCAAACTGAGAATTGACTATATGATTGATTCTTCTACTTAAATACCTTGAGAACTCAAAATGCAATTGATGACATCATTGTCCTACTGCACAAAATGAATAAACCACTTCACAGAGAAGCTCTATATCCATATATACTTCCACAGCTCACTGAGTCCTCTACTTCCATCATGTAAGGGATATCCCAGTGACTTCAGAACTCTGAAGTCCTTCCTTCAATTTCAAACTCATGTTACAGGTAACCAAAGAACCACATTTAAATTCCACAGGAAAAAAACCACATTGCTTCTCAGTACTACAGATAGATAAGAGAAGATCACAAAAACAAACAAACAAAACATGTGTGGCTAATAATCTTGAACTATAAGTGTGGAAAACAACACACACTTTTGAACCAGGCCATACATTCCTAGTCCAGCTACCATTTAGTAGCAATATTGACCTATTTTCTTTAGCTATAGCTCTTGAGTTTAATTTCCTCATCTAAGAATGGAGGTGATAGTCCTTATTTTTCCATTGTGGCATCAGTCTCTGTATCTATAATTTCTCTGCCAAGTTGTAGAGAAATTTTATTCCAGCAACATGGCTGCTGTGGCAAGAGATCACAGCCAAAGGCTTTCTAGGTCTGAATGATCAGACTGAAATGACATACCTTCAATCCCTCTGGCTGGAATACAGACAAATCCTTAGTATATACCCTTAATCCCCAACAATGGAGGTAAAATTAGTTTGTAGAAGGAAGCAGCCATATTTGGAAGTGACATCAAATTGAAGAGCTGACAAAGAGAGGAATCAGAAGAATATTTGACAGAATGAATCAGAGATAGGATATACTCAGCTTTCACAAGAATAGACAGGAAAGACAGGCTACTGCAACATGAGTCAGGAGTGGAGGGTAGTTCAGTAAAGGTAGTTGAGTTCAAGGGATACATTGTAGTTCAGTTCAGTTCGGTTCGGTTCAATTCAGTTGAGTTCAGTTCAGTTCAGTTGAATGCAATTAAGGTTGAACAGTCAGTGTAGTTCAATTTATGGAATTCAGGGGGATATTTTCCAAGCAGAGCAATTCAGTAAAAAGCCAAGAAAAGCCAGTTTGAATCAATCAGTCTGAAGAAGAGTTTTGAGCCAAAATAGCTACATTGAATCATCCAGCCAGAGTTCAGAAAGAACTAGAAAGGGATATTCTTATTCAGCAGTCAGCATCCAAGATGACAATTCCACCTGGTGAATAAAAGTTCCCTTTATATGAGTCATCTCTGATTATGACATTTTGATATGAAGATTAAATTATTATTGCTATGGAAAGGAAAAAGAGGAAAAGAAGAATCAGAAAAATGAAACAGAAGTGGGGATATCATTGGTCCCTAAAGGTGGCAGGAACTAAGCTACAAGAAGGGAACAGGAAGAGTGGAAACAACCTAAGGAAGCATCATTTGACAGATCTTTTTTAGATATCTCAAATAGTTCAAGAATTAGCTACTTTGTGTAGAATAAGAAACTAATATTCCATAGCTACAGATTAAGAAAGTAGGATTATAGTGTTTCTTAGAAAAGGAGGAAGTATAATGCAAGCCTGCTGGTTCATGTCTGGTTTCATCAGAGGGTTTGTAGACTATGGAATATGACTTCCTACATAGTTTGGTAACTTCACTTATGTACTTGCCATTTGGAGAAACATTACTTTCTGTTTTAGCCTGAACAAGCAGAAATATGACTCAAAACTAATCTATATGTGTAAACCCAGAGTAATGCTAATAGTTATTCAACCAGCAAATACACTATCAGCTCAGCCTCAAATTCTTTGTATATATGTGTATGTGTATCATATATTCTTATCATATGGGTCTCATTGGGGCAGTAATATAGATCCATTGGTAAAGGCATTTGCCACTAAGTCTAGCAACGAGATCCACATGAGATCCCTAGGACCCACATGAAAAAAAGAGAACAGCTTCCCAGAAGTTGTCCTCTGGCACCACCCCTAAAACATACACAGTGCACATATACACACAATAATTAGTTTATACACACAGACATATACACAGCTCACAAATAATAAATATAACAACAAAGAAAAAGATCCTTTCTGCTAGAGGACATAAAAATTCTAAGGAATCTGGAGTAGAGTTTCATAGAGTACTTGGATGAGAAGCCTGTGCCAAGAATCAGATGAAACCACAGGGAAAAAGGAACCAGGTCTTAGAGAGTCTAATCTGTACTAGGCAAGAATCTTATGCTTTCCTTTAGGATTTAACACACATAGTTCTTCTTGAAATCCTCTCTTCTCTTTCCATATTAAAGTCATATCCATATCCCATGCACGTTGTATATAGCATGAAATGACCACCTTGATCTCTCATGGTTATATAAAAATCTATCACTCTGGCTTTCTACCTCCAACTTCACCTAGGAGGAGGTACTGCAGATCCATAGCCCTCTCTGCCCCTTCCCTGCAAGCAGAAAGCTTGCCTTTGGGGAGTGCTCCAACACAGAGACTCAGGTGAGATCTCCATTTTCTCTCCAGTGACCTTCTAAGGTGGGACCAGCCAGGAGGCACAGGACTCAGAAGCAACAGGGCAGCTGGCACAGGATCCTTTCTACCCCCCTCTTCAACTAAGAGGAGGTATTGCAGATCCACAGCCCTCTCTGCCCCTTCCCTGCAAGTAGAGAGCCTGTCACCAGGGTTTGCTCTGACTCCAGGACTCAGGAGGGACAACTGATCCACACCCCACAGGTATTACCTGAGGAGAGCTGATCTCTCAGAAGTGCTGACACAGGCTTACAGACCCAAAGGAGGAACAAGCTCTAGCCAGAGGCAGTAAGAACTACTAACACCAGATATCAACAGATGGCAAAAGGCAAATGCAAGACTCTTACCAACTGAAACCAAGACTACTTGCCTTCATCAGACGCTAGTACTCCAAACAAAGCAAGTCCTGGATATCCCAAAACAGCAGAAAAGCAAGATTTGGACCTAAAATCATATCTCACAATGGTGATAGAGGAATTTAAGTCATGAATGACACCATTAAAGAAATACAGGAGAACACAGGTAAACAGGTTCAAGCCCTTAAAGAGAAAACACAAAAATCCCTTGAAGAATTACAGGAAAGCACAACCAAACAGGTGAAGGAATTGAACAAAATCATCCTAAAAATGGAAGTAGAAACAGTAAAGAAATCACAAAGAGAGACAACTCTAGAGATAGAAATCCTAGGAAAGAGGTCAGGAACCATAGATGCAAGCATCACCAACAGAATACAAGAAATAGAAGAAAGTATCTCAGGTACAGAAAATACCATAGAAAACACTGACACAACAGTCAAAGAAAACACAAAATGCAAAAAAATTCCTAACCCAAAACATCCAGAAAATCCAGAACACATTGAGAAGACCAAGCCTAAGAATAATAGGTTTAGAAGAGAATGAAGACTTCCAACTTAAATAAGCAGTAAATATCTTCAACAAAATTACAGAAGAAAACTTCCCTAACCTAAAGAAAGAGATGCCCATGAACAGACAAGAAGCCTATAGGAATACAAGTAGACTGGACCAGAAAAGAAATTTTCCCTGCTACATAATAATCAAAACACCAAATGCACAAAACAAGGAAAGAATATTAAAATCAGTGAGGGAAAAAGGTCAAGTAACATAAAAAGGCAGGCCTATCAGAATTACACCAGACTTCTCACCAGAGACTATGAAAGCCAGAAGACCCTGGGTTGATGTCGTATAGACCTTAAGAGAACACAAATGTCAGTCCAGGCTACTATACCCAGCAAAACTCTCAATCACCATAGATGGAGAGAACAAAGTATTCCATGAAAAAAAAAATTTATACAATATATTTCCACAAATCTAGCCCTTCAAAGGGTAATAAATTGAAAACTTCAACACAAGGAAAGAAACTACATCCTAGAAAAAGCAAAAAAGTAATTTTCCAACAAAATTATAAAAAGATAGCCACATGAACAGATTTCCAGCTCCAACAAAAAACAAAAAAAAAAAAAAAGAAAAAAAAACCAAACAAACAAACAAAAAAACAGGAAGCAATAAATACCTTTCCTTAATATCTATTAAAATCAATGGATTAAATTCCCAGATAAAAAGACACAGACTATCAGACTGGGTATATAAACAGTACCCAACATTTTGTTCAATACAGGAAACCCACCTGAGTGACAAAGACAGACACTACCTCAGAATAAAAGGATGGGAAACAATTCTCCAAGCCAATGGTTGCAAGAAAAAACTGGAGTAGCCATTCTAATATCGGATAAAATCGACTTCCACTCTAAAGTGATCCAAAAGATAAGGAGGGACACTTCATATTCATCAAAAGTATAATCTACCAAGAGGAACTTTCAATTCTGAATCTCTAATCTCCAAATGCATGGCCATCTACATTCATATAAGAAACTTTACTAAAGCTCAAAGCACACATTGAACCACACACAATAATAGTGGGAGATTTCAACACCCCACTCTCTGCAATGGAGAGATTATGGGAACAGAAACTAAACAAAGGCACAGTTAGAAGTAGTTATGAAACAGATGGATTTAACAGATATCTGTAGGATTTTTTATCCTAAAACAAAAGGATATAACTTCTGCTCAGCACCTCATGATACCTTCTCCAAAATTGGCCATAAAATTGCTCACAAATCAGGCCTCAACAGATACAAGAAGATTAAAATAATTCCTTGCATATTATCAGATCATCATGGACTAAGGCTGCTCCTCAATAACAACATAAACAATAGAACGCCCACAAATACTCAGAAGCTTAACAACACTCGACTCAATGATACCTTGCTCAAGGAAGAAATAAAGGAAGAAATTAAAGACTTTCTGGAGTTTAATGAAAATGAAGCCACAACATACCAAACTAATGGGACACAATGAAAGCTGTCCTAAGAGGAAAACTAATAGCTTTAAGTGACTACAAAAAGAGAGAGCATACACCAGCAATTTGACAGTACATCTGAAAGTTATAGAACAAAAAGAAGCAAATTCACCCAAGAAGAGTCGAAGGCAGGAAATAATCAAACTCAGGGCTGAAATCAACCAAATAGAAACAAAAAGAACTATATACAGAATCAACCAAACCAGGAGCTGATTCTATGAGAAAATCGACAAAATAGATAAATCCTTAGTCAGACTAACTAGAGGGCACAGAGACATTATTCTAATTAACAAGATCAGAAATGAAAAGGGAGACATAACAACAGACACTGAGGAAATCCAAGAAATCATGAGAGCCTACTACAAAAGCCTATACTCAACAAAACTGGAAAACCTGGATGAAATGGACAATTTTCTAGACAGGTACCAGGTACCAAAGTTAAATCAAGATCAGATCAATGATCTAAACAGTCCCATATCTGCTAATGAAATAGAAACAGTCATCAATAGACTCCCAACCAAAAAAAGCCCAGGACCAGATGGTTTTAGTGCAGAGTTTTATCAGACCTTCAAAGAAGATCTAATACCAATACTTCTCAAACTATTCCACAAAATAGAAATGGAAGGTACTCTACCCAATTCGTTCTATGAAGTCACAATTACTCTGAAACCTAAACCACACAAAGACCTAACAAATAAAGAAAACTTCAGACCAATTTCCCTTATGAATATCGATGTAAAAACACTCAATAAAATTCTTGCAAACAAATCCAAGAACGCATCAAAACGATCATCCATCTTGATCAAGTATGCTTCATCCCAGGGATGCAGGGATGGTTCAATATATGGAAATCCATCAACATAATTCACTATATAATCAAACTCAAAGAAAAAAAATGATCATCTCATTAGATGCTAAGAAGGCATTTGACAAAATACAACATCCCTTCATGATAAAAGTTTTAGAAAGATCAGGAATTCAAGGCCCACACTTAAACATAGTAAAAGCAATATACAGAAAACCAGTAGCCAACATCAAACTAAATGGAGAGAAACATGAAGTAACCCCACTAAAATCAGGGACTAGACAAGGCTGCCCACTCTCTCCCTATCTATTCAATATTGTACTTGAAGTCCTAGCCAGAGCAATTAGACAACAAAAAAAGATTACAGGGAAATGAATTCGAAAGGAAGAAGTCAAATTATCACTATTTGCTGATGATATGATAGTATACTTAAGTGACCCCCAAAATTCCACCACATAGCTCATAAACATGTTAAACAACTTCAGCAAAGTAGCAGGATATAAAATAAACTCAAGCAAATCAGAGGCCTTCCTCTATACAAAGGATAAACAGGCTGAGAAAGAAATTAGGGAAACAACACCCTTCAAAATAGTCCCAAATAATATACAATACCTTGGTGTGACTCTAACTAAGCAAGTAAAAGATCTGTTTCACAAAAACTTCAAGTCTCTGAAGAAGGAAATTGAGGAAGATGTCAGAAGATGGAAAGATCACCCATGTTTATGGATTGGCAGAGATAATACAGTAAAAATAGCCATCTTGCCAAAAGCAATCTAGAGATTCAATGCAATCCCCATCAAAATTCCAACTCAATTCTTCACAGACTTAGAAAGAGCAATTTACAAATTCATCTGGAACAACAAAAAACCCAGGATAGCCAAAACTATTCTCAACAATAAAGGAATCTCTGGTAGAATCATCATCATGGACCTTAAGCTGAACTACAAAGCAATTGTGATAAAAAAAAAAAAACTGCATGGTACTTGTACAGTGACAGATAGATAGATTAATGGAATAGAATTGAAGATTCAGAAATGAACCCACAAACCTATGGCCACTTGATCTTTGACAAAGGAGCTAAAACCATCCAGTGGAAAAAAGACAGCATTTTCAACAAATGGTGCTGGCTGAACTGCCCATTAGCATGTAGAAGGATGCAAATATATCCATTCTTATCTCCTTGTACAAAGTTCAAATCCAAGTGGATCAAGGACCTCCACATAAAACCAGGTACACTGAATCTAATAGAAAAGAAAGTGGGGAAGAGCCTTAAGCACATAGGCACAGGGGAGAATTTCCTGAACAGAACACCAATAGCTCATTCTCTAAGATCAACAAATGGGACTTCATAAAATTGCAAAGCTTCTATAAGGCAAAAGACACTGTCAATAGGACAAAACGGCAACCAACAAATTTGGAAAAGATCTTTAACAATCCTATATTTGATAGAGGGCAAATATCCAATATATACAAAGAACTCAAGAAGTTAGACTCCTGAGAAACAAATAACTCTATTAAAAAATGGGGTACAGAGCTAAACAAAGAATTATCAACTGTCGAATACCGAATAGCTGAGAAGCACCTAAAGAAATGTTCAACATCCTTAATCATCAGGGAAGGGAAAATCAAAACAACCCTGAGATTCCACCTCACACCAGTCAGAATGGCTAGGATAAAAAAAAACTCAGATGACAGCAGATGCTAGAGAGGTTGTGGAGAAAGAGGAACACTCTTTCGTTGCTGGTGGAATTGCAAGCTGGTACAACCACTCTGGAAATCAGTTTGGTGGTTCCTCTGGAAATTTGACATAGGACTACCAGAGGACCCACCTATACCACTCCTGGGCATATATCCAGAAGATGCTTCAACATGTAATAAGGACACATGCTCTGCTATGTTCATAGCAGCCTTATTTGTAATAGACAGAAACTGGAAACAATCTAGATGTCCCTCAACAGAGGAATGGGTACAGAAATTGTGGTACATCTACACAATGGAGTACTACTCAGCTATTAAAAACAATGGATTTGGTCTCGGTTTCCTTCCGGTCTGTCTGGGCTGGTGTCCAGAGCAGACCTTGGGTGCGAGCTCTACAGCCAGTCCCACAACACCCAGAAGAAGCTCCACTCCCAGGTGCTCTGACACATCCAGGATCAGAGGTGAGGAGAAACTAACATCTGTCCCAACACTGGGAGTAACTGGGACCAGCGGGACCAGGCACACAGGAACTCCACCAGCCCAGTGTCTCAGGTTCCTTATGGTCTGTCTGGGCTGGTGTTCAGAGCAGACTTTGGGCACAAGCTCTGCAGCCAGTCCCATAACACCTAGAGGAAGCTCCACTCCCAAGTGACCTAACAAGCCCAGGATCACAGGATCCCAGAATCACAGGATCACAGACACAGCTTGACTCTGAGGAGTTCTGACTCAACCAGGATCACAGGAAGGAAAGGCTCCAGTCAGATTTAGCAAAGGCAGATAGCACTAGAGATATCTAGGTGGTGGTGGTGGGGGGAGGCAAGCATAAGAAAATAAACAACACAAACCAAGGTCACTTGGCATCATCAGAACCTAAATCTCCCACCATAGCAAGTCCTGGACACACCATTACACCAGAAAACCAAGATTCAGATATAAAATCACTTCCTCATGGTGATGATACAGGACTTTAAGAAAGACATAAATAGCACCCTGAAAGAAACACAAAAATCCCTTAAAGATCTTCAGGAAAACACAATCAAACAGGTGAAGGAAATGAGCAAAACCATCCAGAATCTAAAAATGGAAATACAAACAATAAAGAAAAGAGAAAGAGAGACAACCCTGGCCATACAAAACCTAGGAAAGAAATCAGGAATCATAGATGCCAACATCACCAACAGAATACAAGAGATAGAAGAGAGAATCTCAGGGGCAGAAGACACCATAGAAAACATTGACACAACAAAGAAAATGCAAAAAGCAAAAAGCTCTTAACCCAAAACATCCAGGAAATAAAGGATACAATGAGAAGACCAAACCTAAGGATAATAGGTATAGAAGAGAGTGAAGATTCCCAATGTAATGGGCCAGAAAATATCTTCAACAAAATTATAGAAGAAAACTTCCCTGACCTAAAGAAAAAGATGCCCATGAACATACAAGAAGCCTACAGAACCCCAAATAGACTGGACCAGAAAGGAAATTCCTCCCGACACATAATAATAAAAACACCAAATGCACTAAACAAAGAAAGATTTTTAAAAGCAATAAGGGAAAAAGGTCAAGTAACATATAAAGGCAGACCTATCAGAGTTACACCAGACTTCTCACCAGAGACTATGAAAGCTAGAAGATCCTGGGCAGATGTCATACAGACCCTACAAGAACACACATGTCAGCTCAGGCTACTATATCCAGCAAAACTCTCAATTACCATAGATGGAGAAAACAAGATATTCTATGACAAAACCAAATTTACACAATATCTTTCCACAAATCCAACTCTACAAAGGATAATAGATGGAAAACATCAACATAAGGAGCAAAACTACACCCCAGAAAAGGCAAGAAGATAATCTTTCAAGAAATCCACACAAACCTAATTCCACCTCTTACAACAAAAACAACAGAAAGTAACAATTACTTTTTCTTAATATATTAATATGAAAATTAATATTACCAACATATTCTAATCGATTGAAATCCAATAATATGAGGAATTAGAAATTTGTTGATTGTCATCCAATGGTCTCTCTAATTTGGTAATTGGAGAAATAGGTCCAACATTGTACAATCTATATACACTTTCAGGTTGTTTGTGACAGTATCTTGCTGTGTACAACATAAGGGTCTTGAAATCTTGCTTCTCCTATCTCAGGTTCTCTATTAGTAGTATTGTTTATTTCATGTCTTTATACTATACTATGGTTTTTAGAACAGCTTATATATTTCAAAAGTATTTATATACCCAAAAGAAACATAGACAATTAACTAGGGAGGTTGCTTATAAGAGAACAACAAAGAGTGAGAGTGAATACTTTGCTTGATGTTTGTAACTCTTGTATCAAGTTTGAAGAAGAGGACTTTATAAGTTACTCTTTCTTTGAGATGAATGCTTTTCCAAATTATCACAGCTAATGAACCAAATTCTTACCCTCACTCAATGTCTGTGCCACCCTCCAAGCAGAACCATTGTTCATTGAAACACTTGGTGAATTACTTTATGGATAGAGCATCTTAATACCCACACCATTTCTTAAATGAATGTAACCTGTTCTCTGTGGGCTGAGAATAAAGTCACTCACTCAAGTCAAATAGCTTTGACCATAGCAGGAAGTCCATATCCAAAAATCGAGCCTACAATTCATTTCTTGGTGCAGCAGAACTATCAACTCTCAGCTTAGCTACAATGGAGGTAAAATCCTTTGGTGATGTGAGGGTCATTGAAGTACAGCCTTATTACAATGAAATCCAATGTCTAAATATTGTTCTTATTTTGTGCTTGTACCACAATAAGAGCCAAGATTTTAAACTCTACTAAATACAAAACAAACAAAAAGATGTTATATATTTATGTTCATTTAGGAAAATATCAGTAGTGTTGTATTATTTTGAAGTATACAGTTAATATGTTTGGAGTTATTTAAAATTTATATTGAGAAAA
>JADRCD010096645.1:0-12560 GCA_019843815.1 Montemys delectorum | reverse complement strand
AAAAAAAAAAAAAAAAAAAAAAAATCCTGATCTAGTCAACATTTATATTAACACATTGTAGATGACTATGCTGTTGGTGAAGCGCTCACGTACACTTACAATCTTCCAAAGTGCATGACTATCTGTTTGTCACAAGAAGATTAGGGAGGGTTTCATTGTGATGTAAAATGCTAAAGTGGGGTGTTTATCTCTGAATACTTTGATAGATTTTAATGATCTGCCATTACAGTCACCAAACGTTGACTAGTTCTAGGAACTAATTAACTGTGGGATCAATGGAATGGTATCCTTTTCCAGTCTGGGGGAGACAGTGTGTGACGGGTAGCATGATGGGAAGGTACCTGAGTTACTGTGAGAACTTTTCAAGACAGCCTCACTGACTTCTCTAGACACATGAGTGGGTACGTTTGAAAAGTCCAACATCAGCTTCGGAAAGCCACGTGGTGCAGGACAACAAACACAGTTTATGTTGACCGTACCTGTTCACCATATTGTGCTCATTGTACATAGATATATGCAAGATGCAAGTGTATTATGCATGGGCGCATGCATGTACATGTGTGTGTATGCATGTGCAGTGAGCATGGCCCTAGACCGAAAGTAAGTAGATTATAGGATGACATTGGGTCAGGGATCTTTCTCTGCCACTCAACACCTTATTTGTTTGTTGGTTGGTTGTTTGTTTAAAAGAGTCTCTTACTGGTCCTAGAGATAGATTGAGTATTTAACTCAGCTGTCTGTGTTCCCCCGGTGCTGGGATTGCAGGTTCACCCTATCCCCAGCTTTTATGTGGTTGTTACAGATCCAGGCTCAGGCCCTCATGCTAGCACAGTAAGAGTTTCACCTCCCTCCTCAACTCTCCAGTCCCAAATTTTGTTTCAGCATTTTACATAGCTCTTAATTAACAGCAAGGGGGAAAGGGTTTCCTATCTGTCTTGTTTGGCTATAGCATGTATTCAATCTGGGCCCCAAACTAGCCAGCACCAATAGCAAACACTGGATTTAGTATCCAGACAATTTCTCTTGTCTTTTCTCGGGTCACAGAATTTTAAGAACTCAGAGTCACATAACGATACAGAAATAAACATCGATCATATTTGAACCTCCCCATCTCTGGCAAGACGTTGCAAGTGAGTATTACAATGGGGGTCACAGATCCACAGTTTCACCAGATTTTAATAGCTCTGTCATATAAAATAAAATTTGTGTGTATGTGTGAGGTACTAGGATTGGATTTAGGGCTTTCTGCTAACACAAAGACTTTCTGCTAGGCAAACACTACCTACCACAGGGCTGTTTCCTGGCGCAAATAGGCTGTATCTATTGTCTTGGGAATTTTTTTTTTTTTTTTTTTTTTTTTTTTTTTTTTTTTTGATACAAGGTCTCGCTATTTAGCTGTAGCTAGCTTGAAATTTGCTAGATAGACTGGACTAAGCTGGAATGTATGGCGTCTCTTTCTCTCAAGTACAGACACTACGCACAAAGAGCGAAGGATAAAGCTTTTTGTTGTTGCTTTTGTTTTTGTTTTTTTGAGACAGAATTTCTCTATGTAGCTTTAGCTGTCCTGGAACTTACTATATGAACCAGGCTGGCCTTCACTCACAGAGACCCACCTGCCACTGCCTCCCAAGTGCTGGGATTAAAGACTAGCATCAACACATAGACAAGGCTTTTACAATGTATCAGTTATAGTTGCCACAAGAACTCTTAGTTCGCCCGGTGGTGGTGGCGTATGCCTTTAATCCCAGCACTTGGGAAGCAGAGGCAGGTGGATTTCTGAGTTCGAGGCCAGCCTGGTCCACAGAGTGAGTTTCAGGACAGCCAAGGCTACACAGAAAAACCCTGTCTCGAAAACCCGTGCAACCCACTATCACTTTTTTGCATATTTGACTCTGGGAGAAAGGTCTTTTTTTTTTTTTTTTTTCAGCCTTCTTTTTTTTTTTTTTTTTTTTTTTAATTAGGTATTTTCTTCATTCACATGTACACTTTCCCTCTCCCATTTTCCCCTCCAACACAAACAAACGAACAAACAAACAAACACAAGAACAAACCCCTTCTGCCTCCCCCCTCCCAATGCCTGTCCCCCCACCCTCTCCCACCCATTGGCCCTGGCATTCCCCCACACTGGGGCACAAAACTCTCACAAGGCCGAGGTCCCTCACTCCTATCGATGATCGAATTTGCAATCCTCCACCACATACCTGCTGCCAGTACACTCAATCCCACCCTGTATAGTCCTTGATTGGTGGTTGGGTCCCTGGGAGCTCTGAGGGTACTAGTTAGTAATTGTTGTTTGTCCTAAGGGGCTGCAAACCCTTCAGCTCCATAGAACCTTTCTCTAACTCCTTCATTGGGGACCGTGTACTCAGTTCAATGAATGGCTGTGAGCCTCTACATCTGTATTAGTCAGGTATTGTCAGAATCTCTTAGGAAATAGCTATATGCTTGTCCTTCCTTCAGTCTCTTTTTTCAGCCTTCTTTAAGAGTATCAGGGACATCACTAAAGCAGTAAATACCACAGGTATTTTAGTTTTTATTTTCTTATGGGGAGAAGTTGCAAGGGCAGAGGGGAATACACAAGGTTGGGTAGATGAGTGGGATTGGAGTGCATGATGTCAAATTCACAAAGACTCAATAAAAAGTTTATAAACACTTGACTTTGGGGGGAATATATTGACATGACAATTTCGTTTTAAAACTAAAAAACATTTTTTTTTTTTTTTTGGCTTTTCAAGACAGGGTTTCTCTGTGTAGCCCTGGCTGTCCTGGAACTCACTCTGTAGACCAGGCTGGCCTCGAACTCAGAAATCCATCTGCCTCTGCCTCCCAAGTGCTGGGATTAATAAAAACATTATTTTTTAATATTTTGTGTGTGTGTGTGTGTGTGTGTGTGTGTGTATGTGTGTGTGTGTAAGAGCCATCTGGTGTGGGAATCAAGAACTGAATTTGAGTCCTCAGAATATAATAAATATTATTAACTAATAATAATTTCTGACAGAGTCACATATATTCCAGGCTATCTTCACACATACATGTGGCTGAGAATAATTTTGAATGTCTGATCCTCCTGCTTCTACCTTTCAGATGCTGGGATTGCAAGTGAATGTCAGGATAATTGGTTCGTATGGTGCTTGCTGGGCATTGAACCCAGGGTTTCATGCATACTAAGTAGAAATGCTACATCACTAGTTCTTAAAAAAAATTTTTTTTTTAGCAAGTGAAAATTATGTTACCGCTAGATGGTGCTATATGGGCATGATTTTTTTTTTTTTTTTTTAAATAAGCGCAAATGACCTACTGAAAAACAAGATACTGGCAATTTTTAAAGTAAAAGCTTAGGGTTTGGAGCTGGGTATGATGGTACATGCTTGTCATACTACCATTTAGGAGGATAGAGAGTTTAAGGCCAGCTTGGGGTACATATTTAGTCTTTGTCTCAAAAGCTAACAAGGACATTTGTGGGATAATTTGGAGATACAATGTTAATATTAATGTATTACTCATTTGTTAAAGGTTGGTTATTCTATAATTACTTAAAACAGTACTTTTAGCATTTTAAATTATGTGTATGTATGAGTGTACATGTACGTGTAAGTGTGCATGTGTGTGCCTGTGCCAGCGTATACATGTGTGCACACATGATCACAGGTGTCTGTGTGTCTGTGTGTGTGTGTGTGTGTGTGTATGTGTATGCATATGGGTGCAGGTACTCTCATAGGGTTAAAATCCTCCTGGAGCTGGAGTCACACTTGGTTGTGAGATGCTAGGAAATGACCTTGGGTTCCCTTTAAGAGCATTTCATGCGCTTAGCCACTGACTCATCTCTCAGTCC
Source organism: Montemys delectorum (assembly GCA_019843815.1). Lineage (NCBI taxonomy): Eukaryota > Metazoa > Chordata > Mammalia > Rodentia > Muridae > Montemys > Montemys delectorum. The sequence continues at coordinate 8,728 of JADRCD010096645.1, read as the reverse complement.
AAACAGTATTGCCCTATTGTGGCAGGTTTAAGGATTTATTTTATTGATTTATAAAATTATCCTAAGAAACTGTTTTTCTACTTTGGACATTCTTCCTGTCCACATAAATTGTTGGACTAGACTCTTAGTAAATAAAGAATACAAAGATGATTTCCTAAGGAAAAAACACAAATTCATATAGCTATGTGAAAATATATGCAAATTCGCTAACAATCAACTCAAAACTAAAGCAAGAGGAACAGGTCTTGTAAAGCAGTCCTCCAGGGAGGTGAAGGCAGTAAGAGATACTTTGTACAAGCTTGTAATTCCAGAACTTGGACTACATACCAAGAACTTGTCAAAAGGGGGGGGGGGAGAGAATGAGAGAGAGAGAGAGAGAGAGAGAGAGAGAGAGAGAGAGAGAGAGAGATCTTAAAATGTCCAAACTTTAGTCTAGCACTTCAGCTTCTAAAGGAGATAGTCAGAAGCACAGCTGGGCAGTGGTGGCGCACACCGCCACTTGAAAGGCAGAGGCAGGCGGATCTCTGAGTTCCAGGACAGCCAGGGCTACACAGAGAAACCCTGTCTCAGAAAAAAAAAAAAAAAAAAGTAGGTTTTGAAAAAAATCAAAGCCTATATAAAGAGGTTAACTACACCCAAGAAAACATAAGGAATAAATAGTCCCAGACCAGCAAATCAAAACTGGGGGGGGGGGGGGGGGAGAAACTCACATCTCATCAACAAAATAACAGGAAGCAACAAAAACTGTGCATTGATAATTCCCAACATTAATGGTCTTAATTCCCCAACAAAAAGACACAGAATAATGGAATATATTTGAAAACAAGATCTTTCTTTCTGCTGCACCCACGCAGCACACCTTAACACCAAGGACAGACATCATCTCAGTGTAAAATGATGGGAAAAGGTATTCTACACAAATGGACCAAAAGAGCAAAACAGTCTAAAGATCAAAACTAATCTGAAGAGATAGAGACACTTCCTACTCCTTGTGGTGGTTTGAATAGGTATGGCCTCCATAAACTCATGTGTTTGAATGTTTGGCCAGTAGGAAGTGGCACTCTTAGGAGGTGTGGCCTCGTTGGAGTGAGCGTTGCCTGGGAGGAAGTGTGTCACTGTGGAGGTGGGCTTTGAGGTCACCTATGCTCAAGCTATGCCCAGTGTGGCTCAAGGTCTCCTTCTGCTGCCTGTGGATCAAGCTGTTGAAGCCTCAGCTCCTTCTCCGGCACCATGTCTGCCTGCATACCATCATGTTTCCCACCATAGCAACTGTGGGTTAAACCTCTGAAACTGTAAGCCAGCCCCAGTTAGACGTTTTTCTTCATAAGAGTTGTCATTGGTTATGGTGTCTCTTTGCAACAATAGAAGTCCTAAGACACTGATCAAAGGAAAAAACACTACTACACTAAAATCGTATATGTACCCTACTCAGTGGTAGGGGGAGCCTTCAGTGCCCCACTTTCACCAATACACAGGTCAGTAATACAAAAACTAAACAGAAATCCTGGATCTACATGGTATTATAAATCAAATACATGGACCTAACAGATATTTATAGAACATTTCACCCAAACACAAATAATATACCTTTTTCTCAGAACCTCATAGAACTTTCTCCAAAATCAACCACATACTTGGACACAAAACAAGTCTCAACAGATACAAAAAATAAAATTGAAATTACACCCTGCATCTTCTCTGACTTACATGGATTAAAGCTGGATATCCACAAGAATAGAAATAGCAGGAACTTTACAAATATGTAGAACTGAGCAACTCACAACTGAATTAAAAAAAATGAGTCAAGACAAAAATGAAGAAGGAAGCTTAAATTGAATGAAAATGAAATGAATTGAATGAAATTGAATTGAATAAAAATGAAAACACAACATACCCAAATGTATGGGTCACAATGTAGATGGTTCTAAGAGGTACTAAATGCCTACACCAAAAAATTGGCGAGCTCTTGTATTAGGAGCTTAACAGCACACTTCAAAATCTAAAACAACCCAGACAGTGGTGGTACACATCTTTAATCCCAGCACTTGGGAGGCAGAGGCAAGCAGATTGTAGAGTTCAAGGCCAGCCTTGGTCTACAAAGCAAGTTCCAGGACAGCCAGGGATACACAGAGAAACCCTGTCTTGAAAGCCCAAGGAGAAAACTGTAAGAAATAGTCAAACTCAGGGTTGAAATCAATAAAATAGAAATAAACAAATGAAGAACAACAACATAAAGAATGAAACAAAAACTGAATTTTTGAGAATCAATATGACTGATAAACTCTCAGCCAAATTAACTAAAAGACAGAGAAAGAAGAAGCAAATTAATAAAATTAGAGATGAAAAGGAGACATCACAACAGACACGGAGGAAATCCACAGAGTCATAAACACATGCTTCTAAAATCTATACACCTATCTATAACCTACCAAAGTGAAATTGGGGTGATATGAGCAATTTAAACAGATCCAGAACCACTAGTGATATAGAACTAATAAGAAGTGTCCCAAGCAAAATAAGTCCAGTTTCATATGTTTTCATTCCAGAATTCTACCAGATAGTCAAAGAAGAATTGATGCTAATATTCCTCAAATTATTCTACAAAATAGAAACAGGATGAACATTGCTCAATTCATTTTAATAACTGATTACCCTGATAGCTAACAGCACAAAGACCGAACAATGAAAGAAAATTACAGGTCAATTTCCCTTATGAACATAAATGCAAAAATCCTCCAAAAGATATTTCCAAGCCAAATCCAAGAACATATCCAAAAAATCATTTGTCATGATCAAGTAAGCTTCATTTCAGATATATAGGGATGGTTCAATGAACGTAAATCGATAAATGTAATCTACCACATAAGCAGCCTGAAAGACAAAAAAGCACAGGATCGTCTCTTTAGATGTAGACCAGGCTGGCCTCGAACTCAGAGGTACATTATTTATCCTGCTTCTTTGCCTATAAAGTTAAGCTGGTGGCCCAGATGGCATGTGACTCACGGTCTGATGGGGCAGCAGGGTTGAAATGAGTCTGTGTTCAATGCCCTGACCTTCAGGCTCTCTCCACCTGCCTCTGCCTCTGCTTCTCAAGTGCTGGGATCAGAGGTATGTGCCACCACTACTCAAAGGTCATGTTAGACAGTAGGGAATTTTGAAAAATCACTTCTAGACAGATGTGACTGAGTCTGTGGTGTCTATGTGTCTTCTTCAAAATTTCCCTTCAGTTTATTAATGGCTTTTGTTGACTCAAATTTAGAATTTAGTGCCTCCACCCCTTTTTTGTTTTTCTTTGTTTTTGGAACAGAGTAACCCAGGCAACTCTCAAATTTATGATCCTCCTGCCTCAGTCTCCTTGATGCTGGGATTACAGGTATGTGCCACATGTAGCTTTAGATTTTAATTTTCTGCGCTATGATTCACACCAAGTTTTCTAGTTACTCCAAGTCCTTGCCCCTCCGTTCATCGTAAAGTTCATTACTGAAAATGCCGTCAGTTTAAATGAAGTCATTTCAAGCATTAGCAAGCAGCGGCGTTTGCTCGCTCGTCGGACACTCCCTTTTTAACCCGGGTCATCTGTTTAGTGTCTGGGCTAAGAAGTCTGGGAGTAGGCTGCAAGAGGACCTTGTCGCCCCAGCCTTCCTTGCAAGGACGGGTCAGGGGACTGTTAGGAATTAACAGTGTGGCATTCCATCTGGCAGTGATTCTTGTGTGATGTTTGGTAAATTATTTATCCTGCTTCTTTGCCTATAAAGTTAAGCTGGTGGCCCAGATGGCCTGTGACTCACGGTCTGTTGGGGCAGCAGGGTTGAAATGAGTCTGCGTTCAATGCCCTGACCTTCAGGCTCTCTTCAGGACAGTGTCTACAGGAGGATCTTCCTGGGCTTGTTACTAACTTTTCTCCCCAGAAGTATAGTTTAGAGGCCAGCATTAATTTGCATTTTCTTCTATTTCCATTTTCCAGTGCTATGGTCTGGATGTTTGTGTACCTTCCAAAACTATGCAGAAACACTACTCTACGAGGTGATGGGTGTTGAGAAACAGGCCTCTGGGTTGTGACTATGACATGAGATCAAAGCTCTCACAGTAGGGCCTGGAGAACTCATCTGCCTCTTTCTGCCATGTGAGTAGGCAGCTAGAAGGTGCTGGGTGAGAAAGGGGCCCCACAGCAGAGTCAGAACTTTGTTCTGGGGGTTCCCAGACTCTGTAACTGTGAAGAATGAATAGTTATTTATAAATTATCAGTTGATGGGTTTATTTGTTTTGTTCTGACGGATGTTGTAGTAGTCAGGGTTCTCTGGAGAAACAAAACAGGTAGGATTAATCTATACATCTGTCGGAAGGGGATTTATGAGAGTAGCTTACAGACTATGGTCCAGTTAGTCCGACGCTGGCTGCCTCCTAATGGGAAGTCCAGGAATCCAGGAGCTGTTCAGTCCGTGAGGCTACGTGGATGTTTCCGTTGATCTTCAGTGTACATGGAAATCCCAAAGAAGTAGGCTTCAACATCAGTGATGGGACAGACATGCTAGCCAGAGTGAGGGCAAGCAGGCAAAGAGAAGTGCTTCCTGCTTGTATGTCCTCTCTCTATGCTGCCACCAGAAAGTGTGTCCCAGACTTAAGGTGGGTCTTCCCACCTCACATGATCTGGAATTAGGGTGGGTCCTCCCCATTTTAAATGATTCAGTCCAGAAAAATCCTCCACAGGTGTATGGGATTGCTTTTTAAATGTAGTCAAATTAACAACCAAGAATGAGAGCTGGAGAGAAGGCTCAGCAGGTAAGAAAACGGACTGCTCTCCCGGAGGTGCTGAGTTCAAGTCCCAGAAACCACATGGTGGCTCATGCCACCTGCAAAGGGATCTGATGCCCTCTTCTGGTATATAGGTGTATATGCGGACAGTGAACTCATACATACAAAGAGAATACATAAATAAACTAAAATACAGCAAAACAAAACAAAGAATGGGCATCACTGAGGGTGTCACATTGTTGTTCAGGCTGGTCTCAAGTTCATGGCAGCCACTCTGCTTTAGCCTTCCAAATGCTGGTATTACAACTGTGATTATCATGTCCTATCTCAAAGTAGACTGGATACACTTTCAGGGTGTGTTAAGGGACTCCAGACAAGGTATTTTATCCAAAACACCACCCCACCCCACCTCCTGCAAAGCCAATGTTATTGTATTTGATTTTGGTCCCTGAAAATGTTGCAAATTCTTGTGTTTTTTGTTTTGTTTTATTTTGTTTTGTTTCTGAGCCAGGGTTTCTCTGTGTAGCCCTAGCTGTCCTCAAACTCAGAAATCCGCCTGCCTCTGCCTCCCAAGTGCTGGGATTAAAGGCGTGCGCCACCACTGCCCAGCAGCAAATTCTTTATAAAGACATTTTTAAAAACATTCAAAGAAACCTACCTGAAAAGAACAAAGATGCTTGTAGAGCAAATGAAGTTCAAATGAAAACTTTGGTGAGACTATAAGCAGACCTCCAGTGGGGCCGGAGAGACAACATAGCAGTTAAGGGCACTTGTTTTTGCTGGGACGTGAGTTTAGTTCCTAACACCCACAAGGTAGCTCATAACTGCCTGTAGCTCTGGTTTCACGGAATCTGGTGCCCTCTTCTGGCTGTGCCCTCTTCTGGCTGTTTCTGGTACTGCATGCATGGGATGCACTAAACGCATTCAGGCAAAATGATTAGACTAATTAAGAAAAGAGCTTTCCAAGGCCAGATCAACAAATAAAGGCCACCAAGCCTGATGAATTCAATCCCCCAAAACCCACATAGTAGGAGGGAACTAAGTCTTGCAAGTTGTCCTCTGTCTTCCATAAATCTTCTGTGACACATGTATATTTCCTCATAAGTAAAAAAATAATAGTTAACAATATTTACAGCTGGGTTTGGCAGTGTATATCATAATTCCAGCACTAGACAGAAGGAGGAAGACTGTATAGGGCCTGTATAGACTATATAATAAAAGCCTGTCTCAAAAGAGAAAAATAACAATACAAGGCCCAAGTATAAACAAATAGGCAAGCGAACAACACTAAAATGTTCACATTTAACGTCTCTGCAAGTTCTTTCTGTTTCTGGTGTGTCACACTTGGATGGCCCGTCACACTTACTACACAGCCACATGCAGGTCAAAAGTTACTTTGTATTTGTCTAAAAAATGCTTTCCTTCTATTTTTTTTGGCTGTCAGGAAATAGTAAGTCTAGGGTCTTAATTTTAGTCACTGCATTTACAGACATTAATAGTCAGATAGCCCAACTATTTAAGCAATATTTTATTATATGTGGGAGATTTTCTCTGCCTTGGCCTTGTAACCTGTAAGCCACAAACAGAATTTTCTAAGTTCTTAGAGTCACTCATGCTTATGAACATAAGTATATTATGAACTATTAATATAAATTTATTATTAAGCTTAGCTTACTTTAATTAGTGACGGGCACTGAGTAGACTGAAGAAAGGGGGAATGTGTCCTTCCTATACACATACTGTTTACTAGATACACTGTAACATTATTTGCCTGGCGCTTGTGTGGGGATAATCACAGTTCATTTATTGTTGAGTAAAACTGAGACCCAGACAATACATTGTTCTAATTTATCTCATCTGTTTCATTGATTTCTCTGATTCCTCCTCTACTTCCCAGGATGGCATCTTTGTATGTTTCTGATACTTGTCTCAACTCCTGACTCCTGTTTCCACTGCTCTGGGGCTGGGATTACAGGCTTGCACCACCACAGCGGGCTCTCCGTATTGTTCTTTAGAACTGTTCTCTGGAGCTTCAGATGTGCACTCCCTTGTTAAATATCTGTTGGCTTCCACTGTGGGAGGAGGATTGTGCTTGAACTTGAACCACGCAATTGACTAAGACAAAGTCTCAGTGGGAGACGGAGATGTTACATCACAAACAAATGTGCTAGAGGTTCCCAGAGACTACACTGAAAGGAACTCCTGATTCTGCTTAGGCACACCCGAAGCCAAACAGTTTCCATGCTAGAGGAGAAAGATAAGCGAGCATGTGTGTTGAGTGCTTGGTTTGAAGGAGCCCTGGTACACTGTGCAGGCAGGGCAGCCTGTGTTATACTAGGCTATGGCTCTATTTATAATCCACTAGAGGTTACAGAAAAACTTGAAAATAATAGTCTTCTGAGGGGCTAGACAGATAACTCATCAGTGCAGATAAGAGCACTGGTTGCTCTTCCAGAGGACTGGAGTTCAGTTCCCAGCAACCACACAATGGCTCACAACTGTCTGTAACTCCAGCCTCAGGGGAATCTAGCGCCCTCTTCTGACCTCTGAGGGCACCAGGCATGCCCATAGTGCACAGACATACATGCAGACAAAACACCCATATACATATAATAACCAAAAAAAGAAAACAGAAAAAGGAAAAAAGTCATCCACGAAGACAGAGCAGAGGGCAGGACACAAAGATGTTTCTATAGCTTCCTCAGGAAAGAAGAGAAACTCAGAAAGGTTGTGTGAAGGGATGTATGGGGGGGGGGGATATAAATTTGCATGATAGTTGTAGCTAGTGCTTAGACAGCACAGTGTTCCAAACAGTGAACAGGGACCAGAGAGAGGGTGCAGTGGTTAAGAGCACTGGCCGCTCTTCCAGAGATCAATTCCCAACACTCACAGGGTTGTTCCCTATCGTCTATAAAGGGATATGGTGCCCTCTTCTGGCAATCAGGTGTACATGCAGCAGAGCACTCATGCCTAAATAAAGAAAAAATAAATAAAAATAAAACCAAATCCCAGCAGCGAGCAGACTCAGTTAACATCATGAGATATCACTACTTCTATCTCCATTGTACAGAGGAAGCTACCGTGGTGCCATTCAAATTTGCCCACAAAATGTCTGGTTCCTTTAAAGACTCTTTAATGAAAGAGGACAGAAGTCTGTGGTCTCTATAAACCTCAGCCGTCAGAGTGGTGATCCACGTGAGACGGGTAGTAGGAGGTCTGGCTCAACACAACTCAGTAGCCGGCGTCGGTTCAGACTTCAGGAGTCTGACACTGGGAAGTTTATTTTAGGGATATTTAAGCACAGTGAAATTTAAGAAAAAGGTTTTCTGGTGGTAACTAACACAGTCTCAAGTATTGTATACAAAAAACAAAAAACAAAAAACAAACAAACAAAAAAAACCCTTAAGACATGATTTCACATTTCACTGAAACTCTTTTCAAAGTACGTGTGACATCTTCCATAAAGATAGTATTGACTGAGAAGCAATGATCAAGATAAGGATCCAGAGGAAGACTGAAATAAACAAGAGTCTGGGGCAAGGGGGTAGGGTGGGGGTGGGTACGGCTTAGCCATACAGATAATGCAAACCACCGTGCTATGAACCCCCTCTGCTCCATTTGTAAAGTGCATGTGGCATCTTCCCTAAGGATGGTTTCGATTGACTGAGAAGCAATGCTCAAGATAAGGGTGTTGGGAGGGAGAGTCTGGGATAAACGTCAGGCTGGGGCCTGGCCTACCTCCAGCACTGAGATACCAGGCTATTTGCCCCGGCCCGCGGGGCGAGTAATTAACCAGGGTCCGAAGGGGACGAAGCCTGAAAGAAATGGGCGAGAGAGAGGAACGAGGCCAAGCAAAAACGGTTGTCAAAGCCTCACTTTACTTCAGAAGGGCAGGACAATTATACTTGTAGAGCAAGGAAGCGTTAAGAGGAAGTGGGGCGGCGGGTGTACACCTGGCTTCACACCTGGCCAGAGC
>JADRCD010096642.1:20414-35895 GCA_019843815.1 Montemys delectorum | reverse complement strand
TGTTACTTCCTGTTTTTGTTGTAAGAGGTGGAATTAGGTTTGTGTGGATTTGTTGAAAGATTACCTTCTTGCTTCTTCTAGGGTGTAGTTTTGCTCCTTATGTTGATGTTTTCCATCTGTTATCCTTTGTAGGGCTGGATTTGTGGAAAGATAGTGTGTAAATTTGGTTTTGTCATGGAATATCTTGTTTTCTCCATCTATGGTAATTGAGAGTTTTGCTGGATATAGTAACCTGGGCTGGCATTTGTATTCTTGTAGGGTCTGTATGACATCTGCCCAGGATCTTCTAGCTTTCATAGTCTCTGGTGAGAAGTCTGGTGTAATTCTGATAGGCCTGCCTTTATATGTTACTTGACCTTTTTCCCTTACTGCTTTTAATGTTCTTTCTTTGTTTAGTGCATTTGGTGTTTTTATTATTATGTAGCGGGAGGAATTTCTTTTCTGGTCCAGTCTATTTGGAGTTATAAGCATAATCTTTACTGTCTGTATTTTAATTGATCTTTTGGTCTTCTGTGCTCTCTCCAGAATCACCCACCAAACTTTGGTTACAACTTCTTTAGTTTATATCTCCAAATGTTTTAAAACTCCTAAGGAAGCCAGTTCCAAAGGCTTCAGTACCACTCCTGGCACCAAAACCTGTATTTATCAGTCAGTGATCTCTATAGGAAAAGAACCAATAGGTTATGTATGTATGTGTATATGCATATTGCAAATTATGCATAATTATAAAGGAGAATTTAATACATTGGCTTATACATTTGAAAGCTACGTAGTTCAACAATGGCCATCTGTACTACAATGGAAAGTCTGAGAACCTGGTAGTTTTTCAATCTAAGAAGCTAGAAGCCTCAGCAGAATAAAAGAAACCAATGTTACATTCCTATACATTCAAGACTATAGGTATGGGAGTTCTTGTAGGATTGCTGATGCGAATCTACGTTGCAACTAAAGGGGTCTAATGACCGCAGGCAATTGAGGTAGCAGCAACAGACCTGCTTGTTTGGGGAAGAAATAGAGCTTGCATGTCCTGTATGATAGACTCTTTTCCCTCTTTTATTCTGAGTCCACATTCAGGGCAGATCTTTTGAATTTGGTTGCTGTCCCTGCAAATGGAGGAATGGGATAACTGATGACAGTAATTTAATCTAGCATATAGCAAAGAGACACTAACCTTGTTCAGAACCATCCAAACCCCAGCTTGTGGGGTCCTCAGAGGCTGTTTAAGTGAAAGAACACTTTGTCTTTGAGTTCATGTGGGCTTGTCATCTCTGGAGTAGCCATACCTTCCTTTTATCAGTTCTGTATATATTTACTATTCAGTGTGACCATCTACTTTCTATGGTTATATAAGTAGCCATTCTATATTACATGTTTGTCATGAGTAGAAAAATGCCATCTTCCAATTATTATTGTATATTGTGTCCAGCTACCATAAAGCAAAGAGAAATATATTTATTATTGTTTCCCTACCAGTGATGAGAACCATAAACACTGCCAACTTAGAATTATGTAATTCCAACTTTTTATTTCAGGGAGGATAGAGAAAAAGGTAAAGGTACAAAATTGGCAGCTAGTTAATATGATCTAGGTCCATAACCATATTATTTTTTTAATTAGATATTTTCTTTATTTACATTTCAAATGATATCTCCTTTCCCAGTTTCCCTCCAGAAAAAGAAAAAAAAAACTATCCCTTATTCCCTCCCCCGTCCCCCTGCTCACCACCCCACCCTCTCCTGCTTCCTGGCCCTAGCATTCCCTTACACTGGGGCATAGAACCTTCACAGGATCAAGGGCCTCTTCTTCCTTATAACCATATTATTTTAACAGCTAAGGTTATTAATGGCATAATTAATTACACTAATCTTAAAATGCTTTAATTTATACTTTGTGCACCAAAACAAACATGACATTCTACCTAAAATTGCTGGGCAATCTCTTTGTGTTGCTTGGTTTGGCATATGCAACTGAGAGTATTAGATGTTAGCTGAATGTTCGTACTTTATAATAGATACTTTCGTTAAAAAAAAAAAATGTTTCTAAAACAATCCCCTGTTCCCTCCCCCCTCCCCTTGCACATTTATTTTATTTTTTCTTATTTTATTTTATTTTTCTTTTTTCTTTTGGAGGGGAACCTGGGAAAGGAGATATTGTAAATAAAGAAAACATCTAATAAAAAAAAGAGAAAAAACAACAACAAAAAAAACAAATGTTTCTTATTGTGGTAAAAGCATGTGACTTAACATTTGATTCAGTAGTATTAAATACATTTGTACTGTTGTAAAACAGATCTCTAGAGTTTTTGCGTCTCCCAAGCAGAAACTATGTATTTACATTTCAACTCTATTTTCCCCTGACTTGTGCACAGAGTAAACACCATTCTTTCTATGAGTCGGACTACTTTCAACAACATCTTGTGTAAGCGTAGCTTTCTGTGGCTGAATTCTTTGTCTTAGTGTAATCAAGGTCTATAACCATTGTGCTATGTATCAGAAGTTTCTTCCTTTTAAAGCCTGAGTAAGATTTCATTGTATGGGTAACCCACATATTGTCTATCCAGTCATTCTTTGATGGATATTTAGGATACCTTTACCTTTTGGTTATTGTGAATCCTGCTGCTATGAACAAAAATCCTGCTTCATTAGTTTCCTGAGAAAATGAATTACTGTGCTTCCTTCTGCACAGCAACTTTGCCAATAATACAGGTTTTATTTTTACAAACTATTTGCCCTTTCTGTCTGATCACATTGCTTCTCACTGGCCACCTCAGACCTTCCATATCATCCTGTTTTGTTTCCTTTTCGTCCCTCCTGTTTGTCTTCCTTTATTTTTTTTTAATTTTTTTTATTAGGTATTTTCTTTATTTACATGTAAATTTTCCCTTTCCCAGGTTCCCCTCCAAAAAACAAACAAACAAAAACAACAAGAACAAACTCCTTTTGCCTCCCCCCTCCCCATGCCTGCCACCCCACCCTCTCCCACTTATTGGCCCTGGCATTCCCCTACACTGGAGCACAAAACCTTCACAAGGCCGAGGTCCTTTCCTCCTATTGATGATCGAATTTGCAATCCTCTACTATACACATGCTGCCAGAACATTCAGTCCCACCCTGTATAGTCCTTGATTGGTGGTTGGGTCCCTGGGAGTTTTGAGGGTACTAGTTAGTAAGTCTTCCTTTATTTACTGAGTCATTTATATAGCAACAGAAATTTGTTTGTGAAAGGGAAGGGAGCTAATGAAGGATAAATGAAGGTAATGGGCAATTTTTAAAAAATCATATGTGTGTATTACATGAACACACACATTTGAATTTATACAAATAATAAGCAAACCCATTCTCTTCAAAGTAATTGTACTGAAATAATCTGCATTGGATAGTGTTTTCTTTTCTTTTTTCTTTTTTCCCAGAGCTGAGGACTGAACCCAGGGCCTTGCACTTGCTAGGCAAGTGCTCTACCACTGAGCTAAATCCCCAACCTGGACAATGTTTTCTTAATTCATAGTGTTATGATACCGTAGAGGAGGGGTTTTTTGTTTGCTTTTGGTCCCCACACACCCCCAGAACTGCCTAAAGGCCAAATTATTGGAAACACAGAAAATTAATGTAATTTAGTGGATTTTGCAGAGAGACAAATCTGAGTTTGAAGATCAGCTTGAACTATATGAAACTCTATCTCAAAGATAGATAGATAGATAGATAGATAGATAGATAGATAGATAGATAGATAAGAGTTTTTAAAGCTGAATTTAAAAGATATTTCTTATTTGAAATGTTTGGGACTAAGAGTATTTTTATTTCCCCTCCAGATTTTAGAGTATTTATAGACTTTACCAGTTGAATACCCGTCACCAAAAAATCTGAAATTTTTGGGGACCCCTGTGGAAGAGTTAGGGGAAGGATTGAAGGAGCTGAAAGGGATGGCAACCCCATTGAAAGACCAACAGTATCAACTAACCCAGACCTCTGCAAGCTCCCAAAGACTAAGCTACCAAAGAGCCTCAGAGAAGGTGGATGCCTTGGGGGAGTTTCCTCTCAGATGCAAAGGGGAAGGAGAATGGGGTGAAGGGCTCTGGGAGGGGGGACCAGGAAGGAGACAACATTAGGAATATAAATAAATAAAATAATTTTAAAAATCTGAAATTTGGGGCTGGAGAGATGGTCCAGCAGTTAAGAACATTGGCTGGGCTGCTCTTCCAGGGAACATGTGTTTGATTTCCAGGACCCACTTGGCTCAGAGGATCTGCTGCCTCTTATGCTATTCATGGGCACTGCATGTACATGGTGCACAGATTATACACAAATATTCTTTTTCAAGCAAAACATCCATACACATAATTTTTTAGGGATCTGAAATTCAAATGTCCAAATAGGACATTTTTAATGTTTATTAACATTTTTAATATTTTTACATTAGGGATACTCAACCTAAATTACCTGGATTAGTCATGGCATGAAATGGGTACTTAGTTATGGCTAGTAATATTACTACGTAGTTTGATCTTTCATAGTTTTACCAGTTTGAGTGATAACTTCTGATCACTTTAAAAATACCCAAACTATTAACAGAATGCAGGATTTCCACCAATTGCCACCTTCAGCTCTGGAGAAAATTCATGAGAAGTTTATCACTATGTTGTTATTACGTAGTATTGTTGGGACAGGCACATGCTAAGATAACTGTTTTTTTTTTTAATTATTGTACAAAGTAGTGGATTCTGGTGTTTTTATAGTTTGTTTTGGTTGATCTTCCCATACCTTGGTAGTCCCTCCTCTGCTTTCATGTAAGACAACTATTTTGAAGATGACAGGGTTTATTTGAATGTCAGTATTGGAAGGAAAGGGGAATAGTATGGTTGATAATTTCGAAGTTAGTTATAGCATGTGACCCAACTTCAGTGTGATTGATATTGGGGCTCAATAGTTCTCTGTAATTGGAGCTTTCCCTGGTATTTACCTACTAGATGCCAAGAAGTTACTTCTTCTAAGTGTAACAGTTTAAATTGTCCCTAGACATTGACAAATGGTCCACTATGCTGGTCGAGTGCACTGGTCTATAGGGAGGCTTTTCAAGATGTGGAAAGAGTACCTACTCTGTCATTTAAATTGCAATACACTGACAAGGTAAATTCCATTTGCTCATGTGTAAACTGAGTTGATGAGGCTGGTAGTGAACATTAAATGAGATAGGCTATATGAAGGTATCTGTACAGCCAAAAACAACTAGAAGGCAGTTCCTTGAAGTTCAGTCCTGCCTTCATTTATTCTCTCATTCACACTTCTTAAGTCAAATTTACTGCAGTGTCAATATGGTGTCATGTGACTTAGTGGCTTAGCATGTAGGAATTATGGTTATTTAAAGTAGACAAGAAAAACTATTTGTAGTATAAAAAGAAAAGGCATCCATATCCATAGATCTTAAGCTTTCCCAGAGAACATTTAACTTTGGAATGATCTGAGAAATCAAAACCATACTGCTGTTTACAATCCATAATGCCATGCACTGTACTTATGTGGTGGGTATTAAAGGAAGCTTCCAAAAACTAAGTAAAAATATCATAAGCAGAAATTTTAGCATAGTATTTAGCAGATAGAACATGTTGGATAAATATTTACCAAAGGAGAATCCCAACCAGCAGTGTTATATCATAATTAATGATGAACCTAAAACAACGTTGTTAACATTTTTCTGTCAAAGAAAGTACAGCTCTAAAAGAGTTAAGTAAACCAGTAAAGGACTTTTGAAGAGCAGTTGTCTTCACTATTTAACACAAGTCTTTCTAATAAGATTTAGAATATGTTTCTTGTGTTTTAGGTTTTTCTTTTATATATTTTTGGGGAAATGCCTTCTCACTTTCTCTAGTACATTAAGGTAGGGTATTTTTTAGCCTTATTAGAGTCAAATGTAGCAGACTTTGTGTTAACACATCTTTCTTTTTGTGTTTCATTTTTTAAAATTTTTGTATGCATTGGTGTTTTGTCTACATGTATGACTGTGTAAGGGTGTTAGGCCCACTGGACCTAGAGCTACAGATGGTTATAAACTGCCATATGGGTGCTGGGAATTAAATCTGGGTCCTCTGGAAGAGCAGCTAGTGTTATTAACTGCTGAACCATCCCTCCGACCCCCTCTTTTTATAGTTTTTTAATTGATCTTAGGTTAGTATATAAAATAATGGACTTTCTCATAACACTTTGTAATGTTGGTTTTTAGTTGGTTTTTGTAAATTAGCATACAGAGTAATTGGTTTAATTACAAAATTTTCAAATTTATTATTCTTCAGATTATAACATTGTATTTGCTTATTCTATTATTTTTCCTTGTCCTCCCCCTGCCAGCCTCTTTCCTCTCCTGATACTCCTGCTTTCGTGTCACATATATACATACATACACACACACACACACACACACACACACACACACACACTGCATATGAAAGAAAATGTGATATTTACCTTTAATTTAACAAGTCTTTCATCTTTGAACTTCAATATACAGAAAATTCCAATGATACAGCATTACTTCATTGATGCTTCAACTACTAGATTCTGATATTTTTTAAGGGCTAGGACAATATTTACAATACATTTTGTTGCAAAGTAAACCACTAATCATTAACTATTTGTTTTAGTCACCACTCTATTGCTGTAAAGAGACACCATGATTAAGGCAACTAATATAAAAGAAAATGTTTGCTTATAGTCACAGGTGTTTAGTCCATTGTTGTCACAGTGGGAACATAGTGGCATGTAGGCAGGTACCGGAGCAGTAGCTTATCCTGAAGGGGATACATTACACAAAACAGAGAGAGAGAGAGAGAATGAGAGAGGGGGGAGGGGGAGGGAGTGGGAAGAAGAAGGAGGAGGAGGAGGAGGAGGAGGACAGGAGAGAGGGACGAAGAAATAGGAGGAAGAAGAGGAGGAGGGAGGGAGGGAGGGAGAGGGAGAGGTTGGGGGGAAGGCAGGCAGACAGATACACCAACACTGATAGACTGGGCTTATTAGCATGGGCTTTTGAAACCTCAAGGCTCACCCCCAGTGACAAACTTCCTTCAACAAAGCCATACCTACTTCAAAAAAAGCCACACCTTCTAATCCTTTCAAATATCCAGTAGAATCACTCTTTTATGTCTCAGAATGTATTTTTTTAAAGATTTATTTATTATTATAATTAAGTACACTGTAGCTGTCTTCAGACACACCAGAGGAGGGCGTCAGATCTCATTTCGGGTGGTTGTGAGCCACCATGTGGTTGCTGGGATTTGAACTCATGACCTTCGGAAGAGCAGTCGGTGCTCTTAACTGCTGAGCCATCTCTCCAGCCCTCAGAATGTATTTTTTGTAGAACATGATTTTAATATTTTCAACTGTTGATATTGAACACACAGAATAGTTATTTTAAGATATACTTCGTTATGTCTCCCTTTTCATTTCTGATTTTGTTAATTTGGATATTGTCTCTGTACCCTCTGGTTAGTCTGGCTAAGGGTCTATCTATCTTGTTGATTTTCTCAAAGAACCAGCTCCTGGTTTTGTTGATTCTTTGTATAGTTCTTTTTGTTTCTATTTGGTTTGATTATTTCTTGCTGTCTACTCCTCTTGGGTGTATTTGCTTCTTTTTGTTCTAGAGCTTTCAAGTGTGCTGTCAAGCTGCTAGTGTAAGCTCTCTTCAGTTTCTTTTTGGAGGCATTCAAAAAGAGCCTGAGTTTTGGAGCTATGAGTTTTCCTCTTAGCGCTGCTTTCATTGTGTCCCATAAGTTTGAGTATGTTGTGGCTTCATTTTCATTAAATTCTAAAAAGCCTTTAATTTCTTTCTTTATTTCTTACTTGACCAAGTTACCATTAAGTAGAGTGTCGTTCAGCTTCCATGTGTATGTGTTAGAAATTAAGAACAGCCTTAGTCCATGGTGATCTGATAGAATACATGGGATTATTTCAATCTTGTATCTGTTGAGGTCTGTTTTGTGACCAATTATATGGTCAATTTTGGAGAAGGCACCATGAGGTGCTGAGAAGAAGGTATATCCTTTTGCTTTAGGATGAAATGTTCTATAAATATCTGTTAGATCCATTCGGTTCATAACTTCTGTTAGTTTCACTGCATCTCTGTTTAGTTTCTGTTTCCATGATCTGTCCATTACAGAGAGTGGGGTGTTAAAGTCTCCCACTATTATTGTGTGGGTTGCAATGTGTGCTTTGAGCTTTAGTAAAGTTTCTTTTATGAATGTGGGTACCCTTGCATTTGGAGCTTAGATGTTCAGAATTGAGAGTTCATATTGGTAGATTTTTTCCTTTGACCAGTATGAAGTGTCCTTCCTTATCTTTTTTTGATAGCTTTTGGTTGAGAGTTGATTTTATTCGATATTAGAATGGCTGATTCCAGTTTCTTGGGACCATTTGCTTGGAAAATTGTTTTCCAACCTTTTACTCTGAGGTACTGTCTGCCTTTGTCATTGAGGTGTGTTTCTTGTATGCAGCAAAATGCATACAATCCTGTTTACATATCTTGTCTGAAAAATTGGGGAATTGAGTCCATTGATGTTAAGAGATATTTAGGAAAAGGAATTGTTACTTCCTGTAATTTTTGTTGTTATAGATGGAATTATGTTTGTGTGGCTGTCTTCTTTTAGTTTGTTGAAAGATTACTTTCTTTTTCTAGGATGTAGTTTCCCTCCTTCTGTTGGTGTTTTCCATCTATTATCCTTTGTAGGGCTGGATTTGTGGAAATATATTGTGTAAGTTTTGTTTTGTCGTGGAATATCTTTTCTCCATCTATGGTAATTGAGAGTTTTGCTGGGTATAGTAGCCTGGGCTGGCATTTGTGTTCTTCTGGGTCTGTATGACATCTGCCAAGGATCTTCTAGCTTTTATAATCTCTGGTAAGAAGTCTGGTGTAATTCTGATAGGCCTGCCTTTATATGTTACTTGATCTTTTTCCCTTACTGCTTTTAGTATTCTTTCTTTGTTTAGTGCATTTGGTGTTTTGATTATTATGTGATGGGAGGAATTTCTTTTCTGGTCCTTTCTATTTGGAGTTCTGTAGGCTTCTTGTATGTTCATGGGCATTTCTTTCTTTAGGTTAGGGAAGTTTTCTTCTATAATTTTGTTGAAGATATTTATTGGCCCTTTAAGTTGGGAGTCTTCACTCTCTTCTATGCCTATTATCCTTTGGTTTGGTCTTCTCATTGTGTCCTAGATTTCCTGGATGTTTTGGGTTAGGAGCTTTTTGCTTTTTGCATTTTCTTTGACTGTTGTGTCAATGTTTTCTATGGTGTCTTCTGCACCTAAGATTCTATCTTCTATCTCTTGTATTCTGTTGGTGATGCTTGCATCTATGACTCCTGATCTCTTTCCTAGGTTTTCTAACTCTGGGGTTGTCTCCCTTTGTGATTTCTTTATTGTTTCTAGTTGTCTCACTTTGTGATTTCTTTATTGTTTCTAGTTCCATTTTTAGATCCTGTATGGTTTTATTCAATTTCTTTGCCTATTTGATTGTGTTTTCCTGTAGTTCTTTAATGGATTTTTGTGTTTCCTCTTTAAGGACTTCTAGCTGTTTACCTGTGTTCTCCTGTATTTCTTTGAGGGAATTATTTATGTCTTTCTTAAAGTCCTGTGGCATCATCATGAGAAGTGATTTTTAGATCTGAATCTTGCATTTCCAGTGTGATGGTGTGTCTAGGACTTGCTATGGTGGGAGAATTGGGTTCTGATGATGCTAAGTAACCTTGGTTTCCTTTGCTTATGTTCTTATGCTTGCCTCTGGCCATCTGGTTGTTTCTAGTGCTACCTGCCCTGGCTATATCTGACTGGAGCCTGTCCTGCCTGTGATCCTGGTTGTGTCAGAACTCCTCAGAGTCAGGCTGTCTTTGTGATTCTGGGATCCTGAGATCCTGGGATCCTGGTGCTGTTAGAGCACCTGGGAGTAGAGCTTCCTCTGGGTATTATGGGATCCACTTTGGAGTTAGCACCCAAGGTCTGCTCAGGACACCGACCCAGACAGGAAGGAAGCTATGCCACTTGTCATGGGGAGTTGCTGTGTGCCTGGGTCCCCCTGGTCCCAGTTACTTCCGGTGTTAGGGCAGATGTTATGTCCTCCTTACCTCAGATCCTATGATCCTGGCTTGTTAGAGCGCCTGGGAGTGTATCTTCCTCTGAGTGTTGTGGGACTAGCTGTGGAGTTTATGACCAAGGTCTGCTCTCTCAGAATGTATTTTAAGAGATTTTATATGCATCAATTTCTTTTGCTCTTGCCCTTGAAATACCATATATGATCAGAAGGAAACAAGGAAGCGGGTTTTCAGATTTCTCAGGAAAGTTTTCTAAAGGGATACAAGGACCACCAAATCAACTCCCTTCTGAGTCCAAGGATAGCAGTTTACATTTTAGGTTAAATACTGTCAGTAGCATAGTTTGAGGTAGTACTTTACAGAAGATTCCAGTGATTGTGTGTGTATGAATAAAATATTTCTAGTATATGACAGTGGTCACTAAAGCAATATGGAGAAGAAACTATTATGCCTGTGTTTTGGGAACTGTCAAGAAAGATATTTGTGTTATGGAGAATGTATATATTTGGGAGTTAGGTTTCTGTATTCCATCTCCACTTTGTTGCTGTTTACCTGGACACCTGTAAGCAAGTCATATGACTTCTCAGGAATTAGAACCTCATTAAGATAAAAATAAAAGGAGAGGGACAGTGTAGTGACTCAGCATATAAATGTATTTGCTGCAAACCTGACCACATGTGTTCAATTCCTGGACCCACATAATGGTAAAAGAAAATTGAGCCCTACAAAGTGACCTCCACATAAATGCTGTGACATATTTACACACATGCATGCACATACAATGAGTGAGTGAGTGTAATAAAAGTGTAAAAAGGAGAATGGGCCATAAATTGGATACCAGCCTTTTGGTTATACTCAGTGCAAAATTGCAAGGTCAGCTGGTACTACCCCAAGTATTTCAGTAATTGATGTTCACAAGAGACATGGTGAACTTCAAATGTAATGATCAGTTTAGTTCAACCTGAATGAAGGGATCATTTATGACAGAAATGGGTGGCTGATGAGGAAGGTTGGTTCTAGAGACTGATAACTACATACTTATGAGGGATTTGCATTTTGTTCTGTAGATACTAGAGTGTTACTGGGGATTATGCAGGGAACCCATATGAGCCAAGTGTTTATCACTACCTGTGTAGTCTTATCTTTAAACAACTCACTAAGCTGTTCTGAATGCATTAGTCCTCTTTAAAACCAAACAATAAGAAAAAGAGTTGTATCAGATTGTCTTTGAATTTTATTTTTCTTTCAAAAAATTCCATGAATTTGTAACATGGAGCAGCACATTTTATTAAATGATCCTAGATTTCTTCAGCATTTGCCTTCATAGTGGACTCTTTCTCCTGTCAGCAGTTTCAGTCCCTAATCATAAAGAGAAACTCAGTTCTGTGACCACTTGGGATAGAGTGTGGCGTGTTCCACATGCTTTCAAATAACACATTGTATTCATGAATGTTTTGTTTAAACAATATTTTTTCAAAACATTGGCTAGCTGATAGGAATATTTATAATTTTATTTTACTACTAAATGCTAAAGTTTCCTCAAATTATTCTCTTCCTTGATTAGCCTCTATCTGGTTTCGTTATTTTTGTTTGTGAATTTAGAAGCAATTTCTTTTCTTTTTTTTTTTTAAGATTTATTTATTATTATACGTAAGTACACTGTAGCTGTCTTCAGACGCACCAGAACAGAGCGTCAGCTTTCATTATGGGTAGTTGTGAGCCACCATGTAGTTGCTGGGATTTGAACTCAGGACCTTTGGAAGAGCAGTTGGTGCTCTTACCCGCTGAGCCATCTCCCTCCTCCTAGAAGTAATTTCAAGTTGATAATCTTAACAGGGATTTTTCTTAGTAAGAATTTCTAAGGCTAAGGCATTTTCCTAATATGAACAGTGCCCTGGGTTTGATTTCCCAGTACCATGTAAAGCACGTATGGTAAGCCCAGAAGTTCAGGGTCTTCCTTGGCCATATAGTAAGCTCAAGGACAGTCTGGAGTACGTGACACCTTCTTGAGAAAAGGGTGAAGGGGACGTAGAGGTAAAACAAAGCTTTTCTATATACTATAAAGTCATAGTGTACATTCTCTTCCAGAAGCAGCCTCTGGGAAAAACAAAGCAAACAAGCAAAATACAAAAATAAAAACAAAAGGGCTGCACGCAATTTATTTGGGAGGTGATCATAAGATGCTTAGAAAGAGTAAAAGAGACTGTGTGACAGGGAAAAACAGAAATGCTATAGGTATGGAAGACATGTGAAGAAGTAGAAAATTAAGGCTCTGATCTAACTAGAACAAATTTTATAGTTGTCTTACCTAAAGGAGTGGAAGCTGTCAGCTTCTCTACCGAATCCTACCCATCATTGCTTGCAGACTACTGTGCAGTAGCAGTAGCAGTAGCAGCTGGTACTATCAAGGCTCTGTCGAGTCTGTGGAGATGAGTGCTGTAGGGTAAGAGCAAGGCTCTGCATGTCTGTTACCCCTAGTGTTCTTAGAGCTGATTTTACATCATCAGTGCCTATTTTCATCAGTGTTTCTTCTTAAAATACACTTCTTCTATATTATATTTTTCACGGTATTATGGGAGTCGTTTCACTTTAGTTTATTATGGTGGCTTATTCTGCTCTGCAGGAGAAACCAGAAATATGTGAAATGTTTACATGAGTGAGGGTGATTATGAGAGGGATTGATGTTCTATTCTACTGAAGACTTTTTCTTAAACAACTATTTCATTTGTGTAATACCTAGGGTAACTGAAATAGCAGGGCATAAAAATGTCATTGTCTAGGATGTCTCTGGATAATGTACGTCCTTGTCAGACTAAGTGCTTTGAATTTTGTTTTCAAGAATAGTCTTAGTGTCATTAAGTCATATCAAGAATTTCAAATATTTTTAAGGCTATAGCACATGTAAAGTGATACGTTAGTGTTGGTCAAATATCTCTGATAGTTTTCCTTTGCATGGTGAGAATTACAGGACATACAAGACCAATAAAAAGTAACATTCAATATCTAGGTTAGCTATTCTGTATATAATAATGGCTAAATTTTTAAATGTGAAAATGATAGCTGATATCATACATTTCTAAGATATTTTTTTTATTTTTTAAATTTATTTTATTTATATGAGTACACTGTCACTGACACACCAGAAGAAAGCTTTGGATCCCATTACAGATGCTTGTGAGCCACCATGTGTTTGCTGAGAATTGAACTCAGGACCTTTGTTTCCAAAATCAGTGATCTTAACCACTGAGCCTTCTCTCCAGCCCTCTAAGATAAATTTTAACTTGCAGTTATAACATTAAAACTAAAAATTATTGCCTATATGTGTTCTTTTCTAACATATATATATATATATATATATATATCTACAATATATATAATTTTCGATAGTTTCTTATGTAATTTCCACACCTCCATCTCTCTTTTCCCCTCCAATTCTTCCCACCTGCCCTCTACTCAAATGAAGATTTTTGGCTAGGATATAATATTTCTCTATTCAAAAGTGGTTTTAACCTAGGTGAATTATCTCATGGCTGTTGTCCCCGATATTAAAAATGCTGAAGCAAGTGAATCTTTTGAGCCTAGGAGCTTGAGACTGCCCGAGCAACATAGGAAAAAACCCATCTCAAAACAAAATGTTTTGTTTGACTTTCTGATAAATGAGTACCCAGAAAGCTTTTAGTGGTGCATCTCTGGATTATGTACACATACATGGAGCTTCTCCTGAGAGCAATTTAGGAGAGTCTCTATTATGAGAGAACCACACCAGTTCCCTTTATTTATGAACAGATGGAGATTGTTGGCTTTGTCATTGATCCAAATGAAACATCAATGCTAACTATCAAATGACCTTCTAAAATGAAAAAAAAATCCTATTTTAATTAATATTTTTATTTGTTCTTTAGAATTTCATGCATGTATTAAATGTACTTTGCTCATATCTATCCCCTACTTCTCCCTGAAATTTCCCTAGGCTGACCAGAAACACATCTCCTTCCAAAATTTATGTCCTCTTTTTAAAATAACACACCAAGTCCAATTTGTGTTGTCCATATATGTACATGTGTGTGTGGTCATTCACTGGGTCATGGGCTACCTCCCAGTGACTACCCTACCCTAAAGAAAAGTGACTTTTTTTTCTCTCAGAGGCCATCATCTGCGAAGAGCTCCCAACCCTCCAACACACATCATATTGACATTTTCACATAGCTTGATTTTCTGTAGCTCTTATTCTGGTAGCCTAAGCTGCTGTGTTCATGCATATAACAGCCAAGTCATATCCAGAGAACAGTATTTCACAGCGCCATTCCCATCTTCTATCTCTTAAATTCTTTCCACTATGCTCTTTTGAAATGTCCTCTTGGGTAAGGATTGAAATAGACATCCCATCTATAGCTGAGTACTCAAAATCACTTACACTCAAACACTTTGGGTAGTTTCAGTTCTTTCCATTAACCAGTACTCTCTGAAATAAGCTCGTCTGATCAATATTTGAGACTAATCTATGTATATTAAACATAAATATTTGAAGGCACTTTGACAGTGTGCTATTTAGTAAAACATAGCAGAAAACTAAAAATTCAGAGGGAAAGAAAGGGGTGATAGTAGAGAATCACATGACTGGATATAAATCAATCAGTTGTATTATGCAGGTATATATGTATATGTCTATATATTTATATATATGAAACTATCAAGTTGTTAAATTTTATTTATATTTTAATGAGTATTTTAAAATTATTTTATTTTTAATTTTATTTTATGTCGATGGGTGTTTTTTCTGCATGTATGTCTGGGCACCATATGAATGCCTGATGCATGTGTAGGCCAGAAAAGGGCATTGGATCTCCTGGAACCAAAATTATGGGTGATGGTGAGCCAACATATAGATGCTGGGAATTGAACCCAGATCCTCTAGAAGAACAGCAAGTGGTTTTAAGCACTGAGCTATCTTTCAATCCCCAAAACTTAATACTTAAAAAATTACTTGTTACCCACTCTTTTTGTTTGTTGGTTTGGTTTGGTTTGGTTTTTCTTTTTCTTTTTTTATTAGATATTTTGTTTATTTACATTTCAAATGATATCCCCTTTCCTGGTTTCCCCTCCAATAAAATCCCCCTATTCCCCACTCCCCCTGCTCACCAACCCACTCTGTCCAGCTTCCTGACTCAGGCATTCCCCTACACTGGATCATAGAGCCTTCACAGGACCAAGAGCCTCTCCTCCCATTGATGACCAACTAGGCTATCGTCTGCTATACACATGCTGCTGGAGCCATGAGTCCCACCATGTGTACTCTTTGATTGGTAGTTTAGTCCCTGGGAGCTCTGAGGGTACTAGTTAGTTCATATTGTTGTTCGTCCTAAGGGGCTGCAAACCCTTCAGCTCCTTGGGTCCTTTCTCTAGCTCCTTCATTGG
>JADRCD010096642.1:0-20314 GCA_019843815.1 Montemys delectorum | reverse complement strand
AATGTTGTTCGTCCTAAGGGGCTGCAAACCCTTCAGCTCCTTGGGTCCTTTCTCTAGCTCCTTCATTGGGGACCCTGTGCTCAGTCCAATGGATGGCTGTGAGCCTCTACTTCTGTATTAGTCAGGGCACTGGCAGAGCCTCTCAGGAGAGCTGATAGGAGCCTGGTTTGGTTTTTCAAGACAGGGTTTCTCTGTGTAACAGAGCCATGGCTGTCCTGGACTCACTTTGTAGACCAGGCTGACTTTGAACTCACAGAGTTCTGTCTGCTTCTGCCTCCCAAGTGTGAGAGGCATGTACTACCATGCCTGACTTGTTACCCACTCTTATGGAAGAATTAAATTTGCAAGAATGTCATTTTGTGCTTCTTTTAAGAAGTGTTGGGCGGTGGTGGCACACGCCTTTAATTCCAGCATTTGGGAGACAGAGGCAGGTGGATTTCTGAATTTGAGGCCAGCTTGGTCTACAGAGTGAGTTCCAGGATAGCCAAGGCTACACAGAGAAACCCTGTCTCGAAAAAAAACAAAAAAAAAATTTATTAGGGGCTGGAGAGATGGCTCAGTGGTTAAGAGCACCGACTGCTCTTTCAAAGGTCCTGAGTTCAAATCCCAACAACCACATGGTGGCTCACAATCATGTGTAACGAGATATCTGACTTCCTCTTCTGGAGAATCTGAAGACAGCTACATTGTATACATATAATAAATAAAATCTTTTTTAAAAAAGTGTTGCCTAAAAGGAAATATTGTAAATAAAGAAAACATCTAATAAAAAACAAACAAAACAAAAAAAGTGTTGCCTAGCAAATCAGATGAAAGTAAGTTGTGAGTTCTTAGCAGTCAGCCTTTTATAGGATAATTAACTAAATAGCCAGAATGCACAGAAAATGAATTTGAAAACATGAAAGGTCCAACTGCCCATGTGTCAACTTCCTTGTATTTGTGGGGGATGTAATGGACGCCAAATGGGTGGTTCGTGCGTACAAAGAACTAGCTGCTCCTTGGGTATTTAGGGAAAAAATATAATGGAAGGAGCTAATCTTGAAAAGCCATATGGAATAAAAGATGAAATTTGGTCAAAACCTTCTGAGTTCCTCTGGATAGGTGTCTCTTGGTTAGGCTGAGCTTTTGAGAAGCATTTCAGAAGAGTACTAAACATGGCTCCATGTGGTCTGGTTCCATCTCTGGTTCACTTCTTTCTAGCTGGTCCTCCATGTGAGGAACAGCAGGCTGTCGATACCTGTGGATGCTTGCATGTATTCTTCCTCTGCTGGGAATGCTTTCTGTCATCACTTACTTGACTGACTGGGGTCAACCTTCAGTATCTAGTTTAAGCATTCCTTTCTGAAGACTGGTACTAAATCTGAAAGTGATACATGTCTGTGTTTATTTGTCTAATATCTAACATCTCTCCCATTAGACTCTAAATCTGAGGAGAGACTATGCCATAGTATATACTATTGCCACTGATGCCCATTGCCTAAGATCACTGTGTCATCCATATGGAAGTGGCCAATAAATATTTGTGGTTTTTCTATTTTTTTATTAGATGTTTTCTTTATTTACCATATCTCCTTTTCCAGGTTCCCCTCCAAAAAAAAAAGGAATAAAATAAAATAAAATAAACCAAAAACTAAAACAAACCCCTGTTCCCTCCCCGTTCCTCCTGCTCACTACTCCACCCCCTCCTGCTTACTGGAGTAAATTAACTAATGGCTAGGTGATTGACAGCAGTATAGAGTTGGAAGAGATCCATATACAATGAATGTATGAGTGCTATAGTTATTTTCATGGTTTGGCAGTAAAAGGCAATTTTATGTGACTATATACATAAAATATTTCAGTTATGTTCAGTATATATAGGAAAATATAAAGAAATTGCTGGTGGTACCACTATCCATAGTATGTTTTTACTTTTGCTGCTATGATAAAACATCATAACCAAAAATGACTTGTAGGAAAAATAGTTTATTTTGGCTTATAGTTCCAGAGGGAGAGTCCATAATGGTGGGGAAAACATAAAGTAGCAAACATGGCAGCAGGAAGCTAAGAGATCCCAATTTCATCCACATGAAGGAAGCAGAGAGAGAGAGAACTTTAAGTGAGATGAGACTATAATAAACACTCAAAGCCTGCCCCCAGTGACCTGCTTCCTAACAGCAAAGCTCTACCTCCTGTAGGTTCTATAATCTCCCCAAATAATACAACCAACTGGGGACCAGGTATTCAGAGTCTACAGGGTTGTTTTTGATACAAACTTCCACACATAACATCCCTTGAATTAGGATCCAAAATGGGAGACATGGAAGAAGTGAGGCTTATATAGATCAGGGTCAGTGGTGGTAGAAATCTCCATAGTCAGGGACCCCAAGTATTTTCCAAGGGCAATTTGATTAGAGACTCAAAAGAGAGTTTATCCTCCTGACCAGGTAAACACCCGCCTCCTTACTATTGTTGACTTAATGCACTCACCAGGGTACGGTAAGTATTATAAGAAACAATCTACAAAGTAAAAATTTCTCTTCCCTCAGGCAACATCCAAATGTAGATGTATTCTGGTTGGACAGTCCCTTCTTCAGGTTATTACTTGACAACCTAGTCTCTATCCACCTCAAGGCTCTGTCCTTTCATAGACTATCAGATCTCCTTTAGAGCAAGTGATAAAAAATGAAGAAGTGAATTGCAAGGAGAGAGCTGTGTGTTTTGTTTCCACTTTATTGCAGTATTTCATACATACCATGCAAGTAGTAAGTCAGTGAGTTTTAGCATATTGCCAAAGTTGAACAATCACAATGACAGTTCATATTAGAGCATTTGCATCATTAATCCTGAATAAATCTATTAGCAGTTACTTCCCTTTCTTGTTTCCTCCAGGCTTCCTCCCTATTCACTATTAATCTATTCTGGCAACTCATTAGTAGTTAATTCCAATTCCCTCACCTTTTCTCCCATCTCTGTCTGTGGCTTTGCCTGCCCTGGCCATTCCCTATAAATAGAATGATAAAGTATTTGTTGTTTTGAGTATGGCTTTTTCATGTGGCATAATATTTTAAACATTCATTTGTGTTGTAGACTGTGTCCATACTTCATTTTTGTTGCTAAGCATTCCATTGATTTCCTAAGCATTCCATAGACCATATTTTATTTATCATTTCATCTGCTGGAGGATATTTTGCTTGTTTCTACTTTCCAATCATTATATGGAGGCTAGTATGAACCTAGTGAGGGACTGATGTCTGTTGTTCCTTTCTTCTTCTGTCCATTCACCCAAATTAAATCCCACCTACTTGCAAGAGAAGTTGGGAAATGGAGTCTGGGTGATCGGGAAGAAAAGGAAATAAGCTGCAATGAGCCCACTACAACTGGTAGATAGGAGTGGAGATGTAACTGGATCCATTGTGAAGATCTCTGTTAACATGCAACAGGGCAGGATCAAGGCAGGAATGTGCTTCAGATCCTGCTGTCTTTGTGTAAGTTGGAGAGCCAGTTTACAAAATGTCCAGCTCTTTTGCCCAATCTTCTAGTCATTCATATAGAGCCATCACATATATTTCTTTGTGATCCCCTGAAGGCTGAGGAAACTTGGTATGATGGGAGCATGGCAGGAATGCTTTTGCCGTGTGATATAACTTGGACCTACTTGTAGAGTAGGAAACACCTATTTTGGGGTGTGTTTCTTTGGCTGTGGGCATCGTTGGCATGAGAACATAGGTTAGGTTGTCTCTAATTGTTCCCTTCTCATCTGTAAATATGAGGCATCTGGCCAGGGGAGGGCACCTGCTTTCCTGTGGCAGGTGTGTATCTGTCAGAGCTCAATCAGGAAACAACTACTCTACGTATTAAATAGAGAAAACTGAACACAGGAAATTGGTTGCACAGGCAATGAGAGAGTTGAAGAGGGGGGTCAGAAAATAAGGAGCCCCCCCCCCTAGAAAAATTAGCTGTAGGAAGCTGCTGCTACCTTTTATCTGGAGAGGTCTAGAATGGAGGTGAAATTACCAGAAGGCAAGACATCAGAGTAACCTGGAGGCAGCCTGATAGGAGCTGCTTATGGAAGAGAACCATCTGTGGCTGGAAGTCCCCCCAAGCCAGGAAAGGGCAGACAAAGTTGCCTCTTTTAATGGCTATTACCAGATAGATGGTTATCAGAAGCCTGGAGTCTTAGCTTCTTGAATGAAGCAGAATAGTGAAGATAGAAAGTATCTGAAAGAAAACAGACCCAACACTGGCCCAATAAAACACTGTCGGGTATACCAATTGTTTTCTGTATGCTCTTAATGCAAATTGCAGCATAGTTGATATGCAATAAAATGTAAATTGTAAGTATATAATTTGATGAGTGTGGTCAGCAAAATACACTCATAGGATTACCACTGTCAAGAGGTACAATGGTTTAACACCCCAAAGTTATCTTTTTTTGCCCTTTTCCTAGTCATTTTCCCCACCATCCAGCCCCAATTTGTGTTTTTTCATTTTTTATTAGATATTTTCTTTATTTACATGTCATATGATATCTCCTTTCCCAGTTTCCCCTGAAAAAAATAAAAATAAATAAATAAATTTAAAAAAAAAACCCTGTTCTCTCCCCTCTCTCCCTGCTCACCAACCCACCCTCTCCCCCTTTATTTGAGGGTTTTTGGGGTTGTTTTCAGAGAGGTTGGTGGCAGGGGTCTGAGGTAGTGTCTGAACTGATCTATGCTCATTCAGTGATTTTTATTTTTTTCCGGTGGTTCTTGTGTTTTGGAGTTTTCATTTCTCTCCTTAATCTCCCTTATTCCTTCATTCTTTCTCTTCCCTCTTTCCTCCTCCTCTCCTTTTATTTTCTCCCACCATGCACAATATTCATAGAAACAATGTATTTTTAATAGTTGATTTCAAGTTCTTGTTTGGAGTGGAGTTTTTGTTACTTTCAGTAAAGTCATCACTGGTCAGTCCAGTTGGTTATGTTATATCTCAATTATTGGATTGCGTTTTTCTGCTTCTCTGCACATCTTAATATTTTACTATACTCCACACAGACCTAAAAGACCTCAGTCTGAAGTGTGGTTTTATTTTGTTTGTTACTGTGAATATTAGAGGCCTTGTCTAGGCCTGGTGATTAGCATTTATGGCTTTTTTATGGTTCTAGAGAGTAGCTGGGTTGAAAGTGGATTGCATTTTTAATTTGATTCACTTCAGTTGTGATTAGCCCAACCCCCAACCTCCTGTCCCTCTGCTGTCGGGTCAATATTTGCACAGGAAGGGCCAGGGACTGCCATTTCTGATATCTTTGGATTCAGTTCTTGCAAGGCCTGGAATCCAAGTGCTTTGACTAACGCCTACAACAGCTTTTGGTTTCTGAATATCTCCTTCATTTGTGGCTTTCTAGACTAAATTCAGAGGGTAGGGATGAAGCAAGAAAATTTTTAGGATAAGTGATTTTGTTTTGCTTAAGAAAGATTCTAGATTGCATTTCATTGTATCACCTACAATTTTTTTCTTTAAAAAAGAAAGCTGATTTGCTCCTTGTCTTTACTATCAAAGGCTCTTTCCTTTAGTCATCTACATAGACCAGGCAAACAAAATGTGGAAATTGTTATAGTTCCAGGATTGACCTCATCCTGACTTCCCATGAACAGAAATGATTCTGCACATGCTTGTACGCCTTATATTTACAGAAGTTGCAAGACAGTGTTCTATAAAGGAGAGTGGTCTCATCAGAGAAGACCTGACTTATTAGAAAGTGATATAGAGTAAAGTCAGAAAGTAATCAGGAGCCATATCCTGTATTTACCAGCCCTGGGAACAATAAGAAGGCTTGCAGAGCTCAAGCAGAATAGATGATAGGGAATGGTAGATGTTAAGGTATGAGATTGGAGAAATAACTAGCTATAAGATCTTGGGAAGTATTAAAGACCATTTTTCGTAGATGATACTTCTAAGCTAAGAATGCCTGAAGAGTTTGTTGTTGTTGTGGTTGCTGCTGCTGCTGCTGCTGTTGTCTTGTTATTAGAGACAAAGTCTGAGGCCCAGGCCTCAGATTTACAATACTCCTGCTTTAGCCTCCAGAGTTCTGGGATTTTACAGCTTGACCCAGTAGACATTAGATTAGAACTATTTGTTACTTGACATTAAATTGTTGCAGGATCAATGACTTCTGTGTTAAGAATAGATTGTGGAGAAGTAAAGGAGAAGGTAGGAAATGACAGTGGCTTGGGCTATGGTGGTAACTGTGGAAGTCATGAGGAGTGGGCTAACCAGATAGGGTTTGAAGTAAAAACCAGTGGCATGTACTTGATGGATAAACAGGATTGGGGGACATCAAATGAATGAAAAAGGAGCCACAGTTGTCAAGTGCAAACATAGGTCAAATGCACACATTAGTCAAATAGATGTGTAGATCAAATAATCAGCCTAAGGATTGTTCAATAGACTTAGCGCAGTACAGACATACTGGATCAGAATGTGCAAGATAAAAGGCATGAAAGTCCAAATATCATCTCTGGAGATTCACATGTAATTACTCTTGGGCACATCCTGAATCCCCAGACTTTTAAAGACCCTCTAGGTATGTCTAATACAGTTAAGACCCTATCATCTTTACTTTCTCTTCCTTGTAAACTGGTCATAGTATCAGAAACTGATTGACTAAACCTCTGACTGATTAAACCCAGGAGTTGTTGTCTTTAGGGCTTGTTTCTGGATACTTGGGATCTGAAAATGATAAGCAGAACTGAAAGCTGATTAGTAACCAACTAAAGGTGTTAGCTCTTTAGCACCTGTCTTAAAGTGGTTTTTAAGCTGCAAATCTCTTGGCTTTTCATTTTTTTAGGTGCTTGATTTTTGTTCTGTTTTGTGTATATTCAAAAGACATTTTGTTTTAATAAGGGTAAGTGCAAATTAATAGTAATAATTTAAAAACTCATAAGGAGGGCTGGCAAGATGGCTTAGCGGGTAAGAGCACTGACTGCTCTTCCGAAGGTCCTGAGTTCAAATCCCAGCAACCACATAGTAGCTCACAACCATCCGTGCAACCATCCATGATAAAAATCTGACGCCCTCTTCTGGTGTGTCTGAAGACAGCTGCAGTGTATTACGCCAGAATGAGTGGGGCCAGAGCGAGGAGGGCCGGAGCAAGCAGAGGTCCTGAGTTCAATTCCCAGCAGCCACATGATGGCTCACAGCCATCTGTACAGCTACAGTGTACTCATACATATAAAATAAATAATTTTTTAAAAAAATAAAAAAAAACTCATAAGGAAATCATAGTATAACTAGTACAGAAAAAATCTAACCTGAATTATCATCAATAATTAAGCATTTAGGTGAGTTAAGTACATTCTTTACAAAATCCTGAATATTGCATGACTCAAAAGTTGGCTAGTAGCAGGTGTAGAACTGTTTCCCTTATTCTTGCTATAGATGTTATAAGTTATCTAGATGCTTTAGTAAATTGGAGTTGTTTTAGTTAACTCTAATGATTAAAGAATATCATGATAGGCCATACAAAAAGCAATCTGTTTTGTGGGCTGACTAGATACTGTATGACAGAGAGGGAAACCAAATACATTAAAACAAGACCAAAGTAGAAGATTAAAAAAAAGACAGAGTGGAAAACATGCTTAATTATTACAGGCTCCCAGAAGGATGCCAAGTGTCTAGATTGTCCCTTCTCAACCTGGGTTGAGTTGCAACACAAGAAATTAAACCTTAATGCCCTATGGAATCCACTGTATGACGTAATAAATTTATCTCATGTATGCGCAGTGGAGCTAGTCATGTACTATCTTTGGGAGAACATAGAAAATAGTCATTCAAATGATGAAGTAACGCTCTGTAGGATCATTATTATTTAATTATACAGAGGATCCCTTGTTGAGAAAGACTATGTGCTATTATGTCTTCTTGGATGGTGAAGTGTGTTTTCAAGGTTTATGTCTTTAGGAAGAAAACATTAAAACCTACTATAAAAGTACCAAGGAACTAAGGATAATTTTTATTGGTTTACTAAAATAAAGCTTAGCATAGTATTTAGCACATGTAATCTCAGAGTTTTGGAGGCTGGGGCAGAGGGATTACCACGAGGTTGAGGCCAGACTGGGGATACATAGTGAGTTTTATTCCAGCTTGGGCTGAGTGGCATGTCCCAATAAAAATATTTAAAAGATTCACTATTATTGTCAGTTATTAACAAGGCATTAAAAATTGCCACTTTACATAAGTCCTCACAGGAGTTTTCTAAAGACTTTACTGTTTATCCTTCCAGGCATCTGTCTATATGCATGAACATATATGTTAGTAGTGTTTATTTCAAAGAACAAGATCATGCTTTCCATTAGCATTTTCTATACAACAGTATGTATATTATTCTACATTATTATTTATGTATCTATTCCTTTCTAAGAGTTGCATAGTAGCATTACATAGCTTGATTGTTATACAGTACATCTATCTGTTCATTTATTCTGTTAACAGACATTTGCAACCATCCCCAATTGTTCACTATTAAAAGCAATGTCATAACATATGTTGGGGAGGATTATATACTGTAAATTCTAGAAGTAGAATTGTTAAGTTAGGATGTTTGCCTTTTGCAATTTTATGTAAAATGTTAAAAAGTATTCAAAAGTGGAGAAAACTGTGGTTATAGCCAAAAATCTTCATAGCCACACACCAATGGGAAACACAGAAATCTAAGAAGAGCCTGGCATGGTGGCGCATGTTGGTACCAGCACTAGAGAGGCAAAGACAGAAGAATTGCTGCAAGTTTGAGTGAACAGCTTGGTCTACACGGTGATTTCAGGGAACAGCCAGGGCTACAAAGTAAGATCACATCCAAAAAAGATGGAGAGAATAGAAATAAAATAATACTTATTATTAGAATTATCTTATGAAGTTATGGGGTCTGAGAAGCCCCATCATACACTACAGACAGAAAAAAGAAATCTTAAAGTATTTTTCCTTTGAGCAGAACAAATCTATATACATAAACATGTTAAATTACATGGCTGTGATCTCATAACATATCTTTCAGGAGAAACAGCACAGGTGACCGTGAAAAGGCTCTTCAGGTCATGCTCCAAGTTCTGCAGAGCTGTGACCACCCAGCTCCTGACATGTTTTGCCTGTGTGGGAGGATCTACAAGGACATCTTCCTGGATTCAGGTTGTGAAGAGGATGCAAGCAGAGACAGTGCCATTGAGTGGTAAATAGAACACCCAGTGTTACATAGAACAGAACCACGTAGGCAAAGTAGCCAGGTCTTTCCTGGTGTATGTACGTCTGCTGACCAACAGTGAAAACAATTGCTATATATATATATGGTCAAAGAATGTTCAGATTCCTGGATCTGAGAGGAAACCATAAGAACATAAGAAATAGTGGTTCCTGTTGTTTATGCTTACCCCATTCATCTACTCGTATTGATGAGATGGGAATGAGGCTTCACATACTCAGAACCAGCTGCCCTTTCCAGAATTGTCTCCACCACCATTGAGCTTCATCTTCCCAGTAAGCTGTTCATGCCTGCTTGTCTTTATTCAATTTATTTATTTAATTTATTGAAGTCTCACTTCGGGCTGGACACAGTAGATATGAATCCTTGTCTTTTGGGAACCTTGCCTTTCTGGTAAGAAAAGTCAGCAAGCAAGTGAAATCTATAGGCTATCAGCTGATGGTAAAGGCTTGGGATGGATAATCAGAGAAAGAGAACAAAAGGAAGTCTGGGAGAATGGTCTTAAATTTTTAATTTATTTTGTCTTATTTTGGGGTTTCTAGGGATCAAACCCAGGACTTTGGGCATGCTAGGCAAGTGCTCTGTTTGTAGTCCGTAGTTTGTGGTTTTAAACAGGATAGTGAAGGCAAGTGGAGCTAGGAAGGTGGTGAAGGACTAGGCTTCACAATAAATATGAAGAAAGTGTTCCTCATAAGGGAAGGGTAAGGGCAAAGATGTTGGGGGAGGAACCATTCTGGACACACTCAGTAATGGTGAGGAATAGGCAAAAGAAGATCAATGAATGAGACATAAAGATTATTTTCAAAATACTCTTAAATGGGAAGGGATATCACTGGATAGTTTTGATCAAGGACTGATGATATCTGATATGCATTTTTAACAGGTGTATTCTCACTTTTAGGCAATGGGTATATTTTAGGGAGTGTCCCTTCTGTGGCTTACTACATAAAACCCTTAATGTTAGCAGCTTCACATGGTAGCCATTTGTGAGTTGTGATTCTGTGGGGTTTTAAGGTAGTTCCTTTTCTAGGTCTCACTCCTAAAGTTGGTGTCAGCTTGAGGGTTTAGCAAGGCTAGAAAATCTAATATGCGCACACCTTTAATCCCAGCACTTGGGAGGCAGAGGCAGGCGGATTTCTGAGTTCGAAGGCAGCCTGGTCTACAGAGTGAGTTCTAGGACAGCCAGGGCTACACAGAGAAACCCTGTTTCATAAAAACCAAAAAAAAAAAAAAAAAAAAAAAAAAAATCTAATATGGCCCCATTGGTATCTGACAGCTGATATTGAAAGTAAAGGTGGAAACTACAAGACCTGTTGGGGCTTAAGTTCAGGAATTCATGTGAACTCACTTCTGCCACATTTGGTTAAAATAAGTCATATGGCTTACCAAAATCAAAAGGACAGAGAAAGATGTTATGTGCACAATTTCTATGTACATAAACTTTGCTGGGATTCCCAGCCACTCCCATGCTTTAGGGCCCTTAGATAAAGAGCTTCAGCCCAGTTACTCTCTTAGAATTGATCCCATATCATCCTATCTTTGCCCACCTGTTCTACTTAAAAGCGATGTTGATATTGAGTTTATTTTGCAAATCTCTTCCCTCAGCCTCTCAAGAGCTGGGAATAGAGACATGAACCTTTGCCTACTTAGCTTTGGTATAACTTTTCATTGTGGCAGAAACATGAGAAAATTCAGTAAGATATGAAATTTTAAGTCTTAAAACATTGAAAGGGTTAAAGAAAGGTTAGAGGTTCATTGAGTATCAATGACTTCTTCATGTCCTCTGGTCTGTGTGGTGGTACCTGTGTTATTCTCCAAAGTTCATAAAATCACATTTTAACCAATTAAATAACTTTTCCCTTTAATAGCCAGTGAGTCACTAAATTCGCTTGTCATATAAATGAAAATAGCTAAAACCATCCAGTGGAAAAAAGACAGTATTTTCAACAAATGGTGTTGGTTGAACTGGCAGTTAGCATGTAGAAGAATGCAAATCAACCCATTCTTATCTCCTTGTAAAAAGCTCAATTCCAATCTTCTGGGCTAATATCCACTTATTAGTGAGTGCATACCATGTGCATTCTTTTGTGATGGGGTTACCTCACTCAGGATGATATTCTCCAAGTCCATCCATTTCCCCAAGAATTTCATAAATTCATTGTTTTTAATAGCTGAGTAGTACTCCATTGTATAAATGTACCACATTTTCTGCATCCATTCCTCTGTTGAGGAACATCTGGGTTGTTTCCAGTTTCTGGCTATTATAAATAAGGCTGCCAGAAGATCAGAATACACAATGTACAAACCACAAACCTCAAGAAACTGAAGAAGAAGGAAGACCAAAGTGTGAGTACTTTGATCCTTTTTAAAAGGGGGAACAAAATACCCATGGAAGGAGTTGTAGAGACAAACTATGGAGCAGAGACTGAAGGAAGGACAATACAGAGACTGCTCTACCCAGGAATCCTTCCCATATTCAATCATCAAATCTAGACACTATTGTGGATGACCGCAAGTGCTGGATGACAGGAGCCTGATATAGCTGTCTCCTGAGAGGCTCTGCCAGTGCCAGCCCATCTAATATAGAAGTAGAGGCTCACAATTGGACTGAGTACAGGGTCCCCAGTGAAGGAGCTAGACAAAGGACCCAAGGAGCTGAAGAGTTTGCAGCCCCTTAGGACAAACAACAGTATGAACTAACTAGTACCCTCAGAGCTCCCAGGGACTAAACCATCAACCAAAGAGTACACATGGTGGGACTCATGGCTCCAGCAGCATATGTATAGTAGTGGATGGCCAAATCAGTCATCAATGGGAGGAGAGGCCCTTGGCCCTGGGAAGGTTCTATGCCCCAGTGTAGGGAAATGGGAAGCAAGAGAGTGTGGGGTAGTGAGCAGGGGGAAGAGGGAAGGAACAGGGATTTGTTTTTGTTTTTGTTTTCTTTTCTTTTCTTTTCTTTTTTTTCTTTTTTCTTTTTTTTGGAGGGAAACCTGGGAAAGGAGATATTGTATGACATATAAATAAAGAAAACATCTAAAAAAAAAAAAAAAAACAAACCTCAAGTCCAAGTAGATCAAGGACCTGTACATAAAACCAGATACTCTGAAGCTAATAGAAAAAAAAGGGGGGGAAGAGCCTTGAGCTCATAGGCACAGGGGAAATTTTCTTGAACAGGACACAAATAGCTTATGCTCTAAGATCAAGAATTGACAAATGGGACCTCATAAAATTACAAAGCTTCTGTAAAGCAAAGGAAACTGTCAATAGGACAAAACGGCAACCAATAGATTGGGAAAATATCTTTACCAATCCTATATCCAACAGAGGGCTAATATCCAATATGTACAAAGAACTCAAGAAGTTAGACTCCCAAGAAACAAATAACCTTATTAATAAATGGGGTACAGAACTAAACAAAGAGTTCTCAACTGAGGAATACCGAATGGCTGAGAAGCACCTAAAGAAATGTTCAACATCCTTAGTCATCAGGGAAATGCAAATCAAAACAACCCTGAGATTCCACGTCACACCAGTCAGAATGGCTAAGATCAAAAACTCAGGTGACAGTAGATGCTAGCGAGGTTATGGAGAAAGAGGAACACTTCTCCATTGCTGATGGGATTGCAAGCTGGTACAACTCCTCTGGAAATCACGTTGGCAGTTCCTCAGAAAATTGGGCATAGTACTACCTGAGGAGCCAGCTATACCAGTTCTGGGCATATACCCAGAAGATGCTCCATCATGTAATAAGGACACATGCTCCACTATGTTCCTAGCAGCCTTATTTATAATAGCCAGAAGCTGGAAAGAACCCAGATGTCCCTCAACAGAGGAATGGATACAGGAAATGTGGTACATCTACATAATGGAGTACTACTCAGCTATAAAAAATAATGAATTTATAAAATTCTTAGGGAAATGGATGGATCTGGAGAATATCATCCTGAGTGAGGTAACCCAATCACAAAAGAACACACATGGTATGCATTCTCTGATAAGTGGTTATTAGCCCAGAAGTTCGGGATACCCAAGATACAATTCATAGACCACAAGAAACTCAAGAAGAAGGAAGACCACAGTGTGGATACTTTGGTCCTTAGAAGGGGGAATCACAATACCTGTGGTAGGAAATACAGAGACAAAGTTTAAGACAAGAACTGAAGAAAAGGCCACCAGTGACTGTCCCACCTAAGGATCCATCCCATATACAGTTACCAAACCCAGATACTATTGCGGATGCCAACAAGTGCTTACTGACAGGAGCCTGATATAGCTGTCTCCTGAGAGGCTCTGCCAGTGCCTGACTAATGCAGAAGTGGATGCTCACAGCCATCCATTGGACTGAGCACAGGGTCCCTA
The DNA here is from genome assembly GCA_019843815.1 of Montemys delectorum. Lineage (NCBI taxonomy): Eukaryota > Metazoa > Chordata > Mammalia > Rodentia > Muridae > Montemys > Montemys delectorum. The sequence continues at coordinate 6,744 of JADRCD010096642.1, read as the reverse complement.
ATAGAGGAGTTAGAGAAAGAATCCAAGGAACTGAAGGAGTTTGCAGCTCCTTAGGATGAACAACAATAAGAACTAACCAGTACCCTCAGAGTTCCCAGGGACTAAACCACCAACCAAAGAGTACACATGGAGGGACTCATGGCTCCAGCAGCATATGTAGCAGAGGATGGCCAAGACATCAATGAGAGGAGAGACCCTTGGTCTTGTGAAGGCTTGATGCCCCAATGTAGGGGAATGCCAGGACAGGGAAGTGGAAGTGGGTGGGTTAGTGAGCAGGGAGAGGGAGGATGGGATAGGGGTGTTTTCAGAGGGGATAACATTTGCAATGTAAATAAATAAAACGTCTAATAAAAAAGAATTTAAAAAAACACCAAAAAAAGGAAAAGAAAAGAAAATCACTCTTGGTTTGTAAATCTTTGGTTTCAACTGCATTTGTGTTACCACTCAGTTGAATTGAAATTGCTTTTCCTTATCATAGAAGTCATACTTGCTAATAGATAAACATTTTATGTCTAGTAAACAATATATCAGAGAGTTAAAATGAAGCTGTATGTCTTAGTTAGTGTTCTCTAGAGTCCCTATCCTAATGTGGTAGATACCCTACCCATTACTTCCCCTGTACATTTGCATTGGTAGCCATTTAAGGTCTGGGATTCAGGCATTATCTTCATACATTAAAAGTGATTCAGTGTTGTGATAATATAAGCAAGCAAACAAATGACTAGTAGAGAAATAACTCATAATGATGCCATTTCTATAAAATAAAAATATCCAGTATAAACTGTGAGTTTAACTTAAAATGAGATTTAAATATCAAATTATGGTCATTTGGGAGGATTATAATGGATTTTAATTTTCTTTTGTATGCTTTCATCTGATTTCCATTTTATTTAGTCAATGTATGCTTTTTAACGATTTACTTATGTATTTATTTACTTATTTATACATATGAATACACCACCATTGCTCTCTTCAGACACACCAGAAGAGGGCATCAGATCCCATTACAGATAGTTGTGAGCCACCGTATGGTTGCTGGGAATTGAACACAGGACCTCTAGAAGAGCAGTTGGTGCTCTTAACCACTGAGCCATCTCTCCAGCCCCCTATATATGCTTTTATGATCAAAATATAAGGATGAAAATTTAAAACTTCTTGGTGTAAGTTACTGTGTTGTTCTTATATTGTCAAAATATTAATGCTGCATGTACCTGTTTGTCACAATTATAGGAGGAACTACAAAACATTAGGGTAATAATTATTTTTATGAGAATGTAGTTTGTATTATTGTCTGCACATTTTACTTTAAATAAGATGATGTAATAAGAATTTGGTGGTTCTATAATTATAGGTATCGCAAAGGGTTTGAACTTCAGTCATCCCTTTATTCAGGAATTAACCTTGCAGTTTTGCTGATAGTTTCTGGACAACAGTTTGAAACTTCGATGGAACTAAGGAAAATAGGTAAAGCTGTTTATTATTGCAGGCATTTATGTTTTCGTTATACAAATTGAACATTTTAAAAAATGTGGTCAATTTGCTGGGTATGGTGACAGACATTTTTAATCCCAGCACTCAGAAGTCAGAGGCAGAGACAGATGAATCTTCCTAAATGGAGACTGGCATATTTTACATAGTTTTGTATAGTGGCTTCCAAGTAGCCAGGCCTGCATAGCAAGACTTGAGATTGTTTGTGTGTGTGTGTGTGTGTGTGTGTGTGTGTGTGTGTGTGTGTGTGTACATGTATTTCAAATAACTAATGATGCTTTTCAGGTACTTTCCAATAGCATATCTGAGACAGCAGCAAAATAAAATGCCTACCTGCTTGTCCTTTTCCTAAAGTCTTATATGTCAGAACTAGAAAGTTCTTTCATGATATCAAAATTCAAATTCTTAAGGTGTCCGGCTGAACAGTTTATTGGGAAGAAAAGGGAGCCTGGAGAAAATGAACAATTACTGGGATGTAGGTCAGTTCTTCACCGTCAGCATGCTGGCAAGTGATATTGGGAAGGCTGTCCAGGCAGCAGAGAGGTTGTTCAAACTGAAACCCCCAGTCTGGTAAGTCCCATCTGTGCCCAGTAATCTCATGTCTTCAGTCTTATCCTGTTCTGAAATGTCTCATTCAAGGAGAAAATGTGAAATGCAAAAGAGCAACAACTGCCTGACTTCTTCTTGAAAGCAGTTTAGATAGACATAACAGCTCTAAGAGTTCATTGCATTTATGTGCAGGGTAGAAGAGACAGATACATGCTTACCTGGAATGTATCCTTGTCTGCTCTATCCCTGAGACTAGACTGTCAGCCCTCTTGACTCTTTTGAGTTTATGTCTTCAAGAACAAAATGCTGTTTGATATTAGTAGTTATATGTGTTTGTGATAAAGCTTATATAGTAAAGCTGAAAAGCACCACCAAGAAAATGACGTTCCTGAGCTGGAGGCATGCAGTGGTCTGCTGGCCATGGTGGGCTTTGTGGTGATATAAGGTCTTCTATTGGCATCCTTCTCAGTTGCTATACTGCTTGGCTACTCTACAGTGTATCTGTATTTGTGGAGAACCACACTTGGAGAACTATTTTTCTCTAGTTTTAATTTAAAAATATATACCTGGTATGCTACTCATAGAAAAAGCATGGGCAATATCAGACTTCCCCATAGATCCATGAAGCTTCATTAGAATTGTGGTTACCTCCTTGATTACTGTAGTCTCATAAAAATGCTTAGTAGACACTTACATAATGAGTAAATGATAAAGAAATGTTATCCTAGATATTGACAGTGCTTATCTTAAAGAGATGACCTTATAAAAGTTTTAATTTTGTGTTCTCTCTTATCGATGTTATCTGAGTTTTCTAAAATACAGATCTATTTCAGGTTGAATATTCCTTATCTGAAATACTTGGAACTCTAAAACATTTGAGATTTGGGAGTTTGGATTTTTTAACTATTTATATAGACTTCACTACTTGAACATCCCTAACTCAAATCTTAAGTGTTTCAAAACCCAAAACTTAAATTTAGTGTGTGTGTTAATTATATAAAATGATGGATTTCATTGTTAAATTTTTGATGAGTGATCTACATGATGACTGCAGTTACCCCCATTACCTTCTCCCACCTCTCTTCCTTCCCTCTGATCTCCTTCCTATTCCAAAATAATACCCATTTTACTTTTAAGTCTTTTCTAAAATTAAGAATACATTTACCACGTTTTTTTCTTCATGGCCTGGATTATTTTGCTTAACCTGATGATCTATAGTTCCATCCATTTTCCTTCAAATGATATAGTTTCATTCTTCATAGTCAGAGAACACTCAGTTGTTCATGTATACCATGTTTTCCCTGCTGATGAACACCTAGGCTAATTGCATGATTCTACTACTGTGAACAGTGCTGTGATAAACACAGATATATAGACTCAACACTCAAAAAGTGTGGGGTTTTTGAACATTTCAGATTTATGATTCTCTGATTAGGGCTCAGACTTGAATTTTTTTTAAAAAAAAATTAAATAGCCCGTGTTCACTTGCTACTTCTTACTTCCCAATTTAATATACCAACTGGATTCTGAGGGTAGGAATCCCTTCCTCCCATATCTTCAATCTTTATTCTCTCCAGTCTGAGAAAACTCACATTTGGTTTTTAGGCCATATCAGCATTTTGGAAGTTCTTAAACTAAATGAGTACATCCACATTGGGGCTCTAGTCCTCCAAGAATGGCTGCTGTGTATAGTTTCCTAATCTTAAAGTACACTGCTATGTCTGGACCAAATAGAGTAGACTCCAGAGAAAGGAAACCCCAGGCCTCTTATATTAGTACCTGGGTTGACTGACTAACAGTGTTGTGCTTCCCATCAAGAGTTCCCAGTATCTAAAAGCCAGTCTGGTGTTTAGGACTTAAACAGAACTCAGAAATGTTATTTACTCATTGTTATGGCTTATTACATTGAAATTATGCAGATTAAGTTAATGATGGCAGAAAATACTTGTAACATGTGTCTAGAAGAGATTATGTACACACTTTCAATTCCCATCTCCCAGATGGGAATAATTATTCCATCACCAATATGTGACATCAGGGATAAAGTACTGACAGCCAGGAAAGTTCAATAAGCCTTGATGTGCAGCTTTTTTATTAGGATGAATTATGTAAGCACAACATGTTCATGTAGCTGCTCTTAATATTGCAGTCTTCAGCTTTTCCAGAGGTCAAACTGATATGGTGCATGGACCAAGGCTTCCAACATGAGTCATATTGTTAGTGAAGACTGTCTAGCATGGCCCTTGGAAAACAGTCTTAGCAGACAGCTTATTCCAGAGCTTAGAGCAATGTTAGCATCTAGACAAGGGCCAGAATGTGTTAAGTATGGATGACTAAGTCCCAAACAAGTCAGCTATAGTTAAAACTGGTATACTTTCTACATAATTTGGTTCATCCTCAAATAATACAATGATATTTTCATAGGAACCATCCCTATTTAGTGCCAGAAAGAGAGAGAGAGAGAGAGTGACCACCATTGCCTGACAACTATATTTTCAAATATTCATTTTGCCTGAAGACAGCAAAGTGTGGGCAGAATCAAATATTCCTGACATAAAAGTGTACCTGGCCAGATTATTATGATTTTTATAAGTAAAAATAGGTTTTATAGGTTTTAGATAAGCAGTTGCTGGAATTGAGGGAGAGGGCAGGAATAGGAAAGAGTTATTACTGTAGAACAGCAACATGAATGGGGGGCTAATAGTGGTGGGCATGAACTCTACCTTGACTCTAGCAATGGCAGAATTTTGATTGTGATAATGTAGAATGAATTTGCAAGATGTTGTTAGTAGAGCATAGTGGATCAAGGCTATACAGATTTTGGTATACTATTTCTAAAAATACCTCAAAATATAAAGGTTATTTAAAATTTTCAAAGAGGGGTTTGACATGTTGCCATTTTGTAATTGCTTTTTCTGTTTTCTAAAACAGTTATCCCATGCTTTCTACTACGATTAGATGTCGTACTGATGCTTGGTCTTAGCCAAAAGGCCAAGAAACATTGGACAGTATGTACTAAAATTGGAGTGTTAGTAAAAAGCTTGTCTTTTAGAATTTTGTTGTATTGATTTTGTCTGCTGTTTGCATTTCTTGTGATTAGTTATGTGTCTGCTCAGTGACTTTATGAAGAGCTCGTGACAAATGCAAATTGAAGTGTATAAGGCTTGGAGAAGCTTCTTTTTAAAGGGTTTAGAATTGATTTCAGTTTCTTTGGGAATCTAATTTATGAGGTTTGTAATTTTTTTCCAGGTACCTGCGGTCATTAGTTCAGAACTTGCTGTTAATTCAACGCTTCAAGAAACCCATTACAGAACATTCACCCAGGCAGGAACGGCTTAACTTCTGGTTAGATATCATTTTTGAAGCAACAAATGAAGTTACTAATGGACTCAGATTTCCAGTAAGATGTGCTAACTGGGCAGGGGGTTGCTTGTTTGGTTCTTTAATGGGATCAAACCTTAAAACTGGTACATGCTAGGCAAATAGAAATTCTAATGCTGAGCTATACGACTAACCACAATCCTTTAAGATTGACAAAAGAAACTAGAGGTTCGTGTTACATAATTTTTAAAAACTCTAAAATGGAAGAAAACTGCAACTTAGAGTATTGGGATAACAGTCCTCTGTGGAATCAGATAACTTAGACTCTGGGGAAAAGTTGCTCACATCCTCTCAAGTGTCTCTCTCGACTAAGTGTAATTTTGTTCCATTCAAGAGACATTTGGCACAATTTGTAGACATTTTTGGGTGTTAGAACTAGAGCTAAGAGTTGATGATACAGACAGTCAATAAGATATAAAGACTAAGTAGGCTGCTAAATGTCCCCCAATACATGGAACAGTACCTCCCCCCACACAATAATTATCTGCTTCAAAAATAATAGGGTGAACATAAAAAAAGTTGAACATGGAATTTAAAGCTGTCTTTTCCTAAGCTGTGGCTTGCCTCCAGTGCTACTAATTAATATTTAAAACTTTGTTGACAAAGCAGACTTGCTTTTAGCTTTTCATTTAGTTTTTGTTTCAGTTTTTTAAAAAAATAATTTTATCAACTACTCAAAAATGCAGTTGTTGAAAATGCTTATAATTTTTTTTGTTTCAGATAGTACATTTTAAAATCTTGTTTTAATTTTAAAATGTTTCCAATAGGTACAAATCAGTTAGTAAACAGGTACTAGTGTAGGCTCTACATAGGTTTACCATGCCAAACATGTTGATGATTTTGTTTGGGAGAGTCATTTCCTCATCCTCTCCCCACTACATCTCCATCTGCCTTCTTTCTCTCTTTTTCACTTTCTTCCTATTTGCTCTTTCATGTTCTTAAACAAATAACTAGCATTACTAATGGAAACACCACTCACTTCTCATTTCCTTGCATATGTACATATTGGTACTTGCTAGCCAACCTTTCTACTTCCTTATTTATTTCAAAAGCTGTAACTTCCTTCTTTCTTCTGTCACCTTTTCAAGCAGGCCATTTTATTTTATTTTATTTTTTTATTAAATATTTTCTTTATTTACATTTCAAATGTTTTCCCTTTTCCTGGTTTCCCCTCCCTGTATGATGAAGCCCAACTTCCCTGCTCCTGACTTACTCTTTTTTTTTATTAGATATTTTCTTTATTTACATGTAAATTTTCCCTTTCCCAGGTTCCCCTCCAAAAAACAAACAAGCAAACAAAAACAACAAGAACAAACCCCTTTTGCC
>JADRCD010096640.1:0-18060 GCA_019843815.1 Montemys delectorum | reverse complement strand
TGTGTGTGTGTGTGTGTGTGTGTGTGTGTGTGTGTATTGTTTTAGTCAGGGTTTCTATTCTTGCACAAACATCATGACCATGAAGCAAGTTGGGGAGGAAAGGGTTTATTTGGCTTACTTCCACATTGTTGTTTATTATTAAGGAAGTCAGGACTGGAATTCAAGCAGGTCAGAAAGCAGGGGCTGATGCAGAGGCCATGGAGTGATGTTCCTTACTGGCTTGCTTTTCCTGGCTTGCTCAGCCTGCTCTCTTATAAACCCAAGACTTCCAACCCAGAGATAGCACCACCCACAAGGGGCCCTCCCCCCTTGATCACTAATTGAGAAAATACCCCACAGCTGGATCTCATGGAGGCACTTCCCCAACTGAAGCTCCCTTCTCTGTGATAACTGCAGCCTGTGTCAAGTTGACACACAAAACTAGCCAGTACAATTGACCCCTTGTCAACTTGACACACAAACACATCACTATTAAGCCTCAACCCTTATTTTCTTATTCATCCCCAAGATCTAAAGTCCCACAGTCTTTATATATTAAAAGTCTAATTAATTTAAAATGTGCAATATTTTTTAAAATTTAAAGTCTCTTAACTGTGGGCTCTACTAAAATACATTCTTCCTGCAAGAGGAAAAAATATCAGCGCACAGTCACAATCAAAAGCAAAACCAATGTCAAAACAACATGGCCCTCATAAGAGTCTTTAATCTTCCCTCTGAAATTTTACAAGCCAGGTCTTTATCTTTTGCACTGTTCTCAATATGATTCTTCTAGCTCTAAGTTCCAAAGTCCTTCCACAGTTCTCCCCAAAACATGGTCAGGTTGTCACAGGAATACCCCACTCCTGGTACCAATTTGTTTTAGTCAGGGTTTCTATTCCTGCACAAACATCATGACCATGAAGCAAGTTGGGGAGGAAAGGGTTTATTTGGCTTACTTCCACATTGTTGTTTATTATAAAGGAAGTCAGGACTGGAATTCAAGGAGGTCAGGAAGCAGGAGCTGATGCAGAGGCCATGGAGGGATGTTCCTTACTGGCTTGCTTTTCCTAGCTTGCTCAGCCTGCTCTCTTACAAACCCAAGACTTCCAGCCCAGAGATAGCACCACCCACAAGGAGCCCTCCCCCCTTGATTACTAATTGAGAAAATGCCCCACAGCTGGATCTCATGGAGGCACTTCCCCAACTGAAGCTCCCTTCTCTGTGATAACTGCAGCCTGTGTCAAGTTGACACACAAAACTAGCCAGTATATGTATTTTACTTTGTATGAATACATTGTAGCTGTACAGATGGCTGTGAGCCATCATGTGGCTGCTGGGAATTGAACTCAGGATGGTCCGCTCACTCCGGCGTAGTACACTGTAGCTGTCTTCAGACACACCAGAAGAGGGCGTCATATCTCATTACGGATGGTTGTGAGCCACCATGTGGTTGCTGGGATTTGAACTCAGGACCTTCGGAAGAGCAGTCAGTGCTCTTACCCCCCTGAGCCATCTTGCCAGCTCGACAGTGTTTCTTTATATGTTTTTTTTCAGTGTGGTGAATGCTGAATCCACTTTACCAATTTTGCCAGGCTTCCCTCAACCTGTGGTGTGTTATACCTTGTGATTTTCTTTTTCTCCAAAGATACTGCCTTTTTTCTATCCCTGTGTCTTTTAGCCAACCCAACCTAGCAGCAAACCTGTTGAGTGACTTTTTTTTTTTTTTTTTTTTTTGCATACCGTTCTGATGGCCAACTGCCAGGCCCATGACTGAGGGCTGTGTTTTCTAGCTGTGGTAAAATGGGAATTTGGTCTCCACTTGGTAAACATTGAGCAAGATCTTCAACTTATAAGTTCCCAAATTTTCTGTGTCTGTCTGTCTGTCCCTCCCTCCCTTTTCTTCCCTCTCTCCCTCTTTCTTCTTTGTTTTGTTTGGTGGTTTTGGTTTTGGATTTTTGAGACAGTGTTTCTCTGTCTAGCCCTGGCTGTCCTCAAACTCAGCTATCCCCCTGCCTCTGCATCATCCTGAGTGCTGGGGTTAACGTTTTGAGCCACTATGCCCAAGCTTCAGTTTTCATTTTTAAAACATGTACACAGAGATTAGCCCACATGCTGGTGAAAAGGCTCCTTGGTGCAATTGCCACATCATAGGGTCATTGGTCAGAAGCCCAGTTCTATAATTTATCTCATCAGAAAATGCAGTGATCATGTTTTTAGCCAGGGCTTCCTGAAGGAACCAGTCCCCCTCCCCACCCCCCACCCCCCACCCCCGCCTCATGCACCCCCTTCATGGTGCTACGGTGAGAATTGCTGGCCAGAATTCCCGAGGAGGGATTTTGAGATCTACTGAATGAACTTTAATTTGCTTCCTGGAACATAAGTTGAAAAACAAAACAAACAAAACATTTTTCCCCGTTTTACTTAAAACTTTTTTTTTCTTTTGGTGATAGTTATGCTTGTAAAATTGGAGTGAAATGTGAGAGACAGACCCATTGATACTTGGTGAATCTCTGGCCAGTGTTTGAGAATGGAAGTGTGGGTGCTGACATTGGAGAAAACATGTGCAGTTTAGAAACATTTTTAATGTTAGAATTTGTCATAAGCCAGAGTGTCCAGCAATGTGTAGTAATATAAATTTTAAGAAATGAGCTGACGTTTCCCCCTACCCAAATTAGTAGTGGTAAGATTGAAATATACTTTCAACAGGGCCATTTGCATTATTAACTAAACTAATGGGAACACTGAACATTGATTTGTATCCAAGTGACCAAAAGATTTTTGTGGGGACGTATCTTAATTTTAACAGTGTCCTTTGTAGGAAAGCCAAGGGGACTGCTGTCCATTGCCGGAGGGTTTCGTACTTGCTTAGTGCCTATTTAGATTCCGCACATCCATTGGGCATCAGCACTCGGGATAGAAAATCACTTATCTTATTCCTCTCAGAGACGATGGAAGAAGGTGGTTCAAGGTCATCTGCTGTCTGTGTATTCTCATCTTCTCGGTGTGTGTGTGTGTGTGTGTGGATGCTTTCCCTGAATGGGAGTTGAGGACATAGTCATAGGGCAGATTAGAAATGCCTGCCGGAAGTTGTCTGTACGGTTCCAAACAGGTGGAATCTTGGGCTTTGGCATTGTAAGGAGCTCAGCTGATCTGATTTCAACATTAAATGGTAAAGCTTCAGTTTCTAGAAAATTGAATCAAGCAAGCAAACAAAGCGAGCCTCCAGCTTATCCCTGCCTGTCCCCCGTGGTGTCTTTAGGCACATGTTCTATTTAAATGCCAAAAAAGCTAATGTTCTCTCAGATTCCCCACACTGTCTGTCGCTTTTCCCAGCATGCTCGAGGATGACCTGCAGCTCAGTGACAGCGAAGACAGCGACACAGAGCAAGTGAGTGTTGACTTCTGATAAGCCCAAGACTGCCCTAAGTGCCTCCGACATATTCCAGCTGCTGTCCTAACCTGTGTTTCTGTTCTTTCCTGAACTTCTCACCCTTCCTGTGAAGGTCCAGGCCACAGAGAAGCCTCCATCCCCACCTGCACCTCCAAGGTACTGGCTGCACATTTCTCCCCAAACTATTGCCTTCCCTCCCAAGCCAGTGAGAATAAAGTCTCACTCGGTGTTTTGTGGCTTCGTGAAAGAGCCGGTGCATGGTTATAGCTGAGGAAGAGTGCCATTTTGGTTATTTTAAAACTTGAGTCAGCTGGTGGGAGGTCCCTAACTCTTTAGAAGTGGAAGAAGATGGTTTTGGATATTGAATTCCTTTGGGCTGTTGAGTTGGAGAAGTGACTTGGTAAAGTGCTTGCCTTCCAAGTGCAAGGATCAACTCTCAGCAAGGGAGTCAGGTGTGGCTGCAGTCTGGGGATGTGGAGACAACGGCCTTCAGGCCCACCTGGCCTAGTCTGTGAGAGAGACTGTCTCAGAATCAGAGGTTGGTTGAAGAAAACACCAAATATCAACTTTTGGCCTCCAGATGCATGTACACCTGTGTGTGTGATCACACTCATGCTTACTCGCACATACACACACACACACACACACACACACACACACACACACACACACAGCTGAGCCAGGTGTGATGAGGCCTACCCGTGATCCTGGAACCTGGGAGACTGAGGTAGGAAGACAGAAAAGAGGTCAGATGGGGTCAGATGGAGCTGAAGTAAGCTTTAAACACAGTTGACCATTGGCTTTGTATGACCAGTGTTTGAAAAGTTAGACAAAGGAGCCCAATCATTTTGAAACTAATTCAACTAACATTGAATTCTTCCAGACTGGTTTTTCTTTTGGTGGGGGGAAGTGGGGCAGAAGGGGAGGCATCTGGCGAACCACTGCTTTCACCTTCAAATGGAAAAGCAATGCTCTTGTGTTTGTGAAGTAGAAACTAATTTTTAAAACTATTTTTACGGTATCTCCCCTACCCTCCTCCCCCTCGCCCATACTAGATTTAAGGTAGAAAATACCCATCCCTCATAGTCAAAGACCCAATCCAAGCTATTTTGCTGCCTACAAGGTGGCCAGCTACTTAGGAGGTCACCAGAAAGAATTTGAGTATCCAGGAGCGATGATGTGGTTAAACTAAAGGAAACATTAATTACACAGCCCACAGATTCCTATACTCTGTCTGTTTATCTCCAATCTTGTTAAAATTTCAAATGGCTCATGTTGACTGATAAAATATGACAAAGTAAAAGCTGAGGGAAAAGCAAATGTGACAGCAAAGGTCAGGAACAAGCTAGGAGCAAGAGTTTTCTCCACAGCTGACTCTGTGCTGATGGAGTCCTGCGCAGAGGGGAGGTCCTGGGATAGTGTGTGCTCTAACATGACTCCAGCCAGTGAATTGTATTACATTATCATTCACCATTTAAAAAGGGTTTATTTTGTGAGCATTGTAGGTAGGTTTGGAAACATCGAAGGATTTCTACTTTAGCTAATACCATTTAGGGCAGCTTTTAAGATTGCATATGGTTTGAATCTGCATGTCTAGCCTCCATCTATATATCTTCTCCTTAGACTAGAGTTAATTAGACTTGTTGGTGCCCAGCTAGTCATAAAGAATGATCTGTTGTCTAATTCCACCAGGAACCATGACTGGGTGCTTTGAGTTCACCTGGCCAACGAACACCCTCTGTCGTCAGTAGGTTTTGCTTGCTGTGTAGTTAGGTAGTCCTCCGGGAGGGTTACACACTAGCTTTTCTTTAATGCTTTACTTTTGAGTTATCTATAGTAACCTTCATGAGCCACACAGTAAATATTTTAGCTTTTGTGGGACATGGATGCCTCTGCTGTAACTGCTTACCTCTGCTACTGTGGCATGAAAGCAACCACAATGCCCTGTGAGACAATTGCAGGCAGTGCTAATAAAACTTTACTTAGGAAACCAGGCAGGCTGTCTAGGCCCGGCCCTTGATTTTAGGCACCTGGCATAGGTGTTGTTTGTAATACCAGAAGCTCCTCTCCTGCCATTACCCGGTGAGCCTGGTTCTAACACCGTGGCCTCTGTCCACTGGATGACAAGCCAGCATCGATGCCTTTACTGTCTAGGAGCAGATGGATAGGCAGAAGCACTGGGGGAAGAAGTCCCGTGTGCGTGCGTGATCCTCTAATGGTACCTTCCCGTTGCTTTGCAGCGCTCCGCAGACGCTTCCAGAGCCCGTGGCCTCAGCACATTCCAGTAGTGGGGAGTCAGAGAGCAGCGAGTCAGACAGCTCCTCCGACTCTGAGAGTGAGAGCAGTTCCAGCGACAGCGAGGAAAACGAGCCCCTGGAAACCCAGGCTCCCGAGGTATCTCGCCCCCTCCAAAATAGCTAGCTATGCAAGCCGGCAGGATGCTGGCTTGTCATAGCTGCTCACTGACCCTGACACTGAGCCGTCCGACCACCACCGCCGCTGCCGGCGAAGCTTTCACACTGTGCACTTTGCTCCTTAGCAAGTGCTTGGCAGAGGAGACGGACAGGCCTGACAGGGTCCTCTCTGAAGTGCTGTTCCCTAAGAGTGTTTGCACTGTTTTCTTTTTAGTTAAGCGGGTTACCATATTAATGTCGATGAAAGCTCTTTGAAGATTCAGGTATCTGTAGTTGAAATGAAAGAAACAGGAGCTAGAAACAAGTGGGATCTGTCTTTGAAGCGGCAAACGCCCTGTAGCACATTGATGGCAAAGTGCCTTGCCTGGAGGACTCTGGTTCTTGCTTGTCCTGGCCCAGGTAGAGTAGGGACGGCTGAGTCTGTCGTCACCCACAGTGTGGAAATACTATGTGGATGAGTGGACTGGAAGCCCCGAGGCCTGCATTGCCCTAGAGAACTCACACCGTGTGCGTGCGCTCCTAGTCCAGAAACTGTCTGTAAAGCTAACAAGGTTGCCACATAGCCGTACGAAACTCTGAGCTCCTGGAAGGGAGGGCGTTGTCGTTATTATTTTTCTAACTGGATGAGGCCAGCCCTTACAGAAAGCCTTGCCTCTGTATTTAAGATAAGAATGCCAGGAAATTTGGCTTTTAAGAAGACGGCATTCCATTTTTTGTGTCCATCTCTGTGAGATGGCTCTGTGTGCCTTGGGGAGGGGGGAGGATAAGGGTGTCAGAGATTGAGGAAATGCGGGCTGTGCTCTTAGGTGTGCCTGAGCCGGGCCCAGAGTAAGTGCCAGGCGGTCCTTCGCTTTTGTTCTTTTTGAGGTGCTCACAGTTCATAGACTTGGGTCAGCCTTAACTGCATTTGAGGAGCCTTATTAGAGTTTAGAAAACAACTCTGTGGCTCTCCCTGCTGTCTTGTGGCACTGACTGTATGGAAGTGAGTCTTCTGGATCTGAGGAGGAAGGATGATGGACGTGTCGTGTAGGTCAGTTTTATTACGGTCACTGTACGTCACACCATTTTGTGTGGGGTGTTTTGTTTTGTTTTTGTTATTTTTGGTACTGGGACATGAATGCAGGGCATGCTTAGCATGCACTCTGCCACTGAACTGTGTTCTTTAACCCTGTGCTTCATCTTTAGTAAGAAAACTGCATGCTTGCAAGATGACTCATAAAAAATGTTCCATAAAACAGTGGAGTCCAGTAGTCCCAGTGAGATTAAGTTTAGCACATTGGCTATATAGTTCAAATGTATTCGTACCTGACCCTGAGCACTCTGAGGCCGGAGGGTAGCCTGGGCTAGGTAGTATATACCCTAGCCTAAAAAGCCCAACCAAACAAAAGTCCAACAAAGTAGATTGGAACTTCCTAGGCACTGAATAAATGCCCTGACCTCACGATGCTTTTGAAAATCACTGCCGTGAAGAAAGTGTGTCTCTGTGAGGTCAGGGCCTCCGCCGAGTGAGGCGCACTCTTGGGAACATCTTGCCTTAGTTTACTTTCATTTTCCCTTATGTATTTAACTAGTTTTGTCCCCTTTAGAATAAATATCTCCTAAGTCTCCCCTTTTAATTGAGGGTTATAAGAGTTATATAATCAACTGCCTACTGTCTTTAACTTTCTTACTCGCCTCTTTTTAATTAGTAATTAATTAGTTTACTGCTTTTGAGTCAAAGTCTCACTGTGTGGCTCTAGACAGCCAGGAACTTACTCTGTAGAGTAGGCTAGAAGGGATTTGTCTCTCTTTGCTTTGAGTGCTGGGATTAAAGGCATTTACTGTCATGCCTTATTTATTTTGTGTGTGTGTGTGTGTGTGTGTGTATAGCACAGTTGACAACTTCAGAGCTGATTGTCTCCATCCACTTTTACATGGGCTCCAGGCATCAAGCTCAGGTCATCAGGATTATACAGTTTAAATACATATATATTATATATGCTTTAATATTTTATGTCTGTAGCCATAATTCAATGTAAATAAACACACATTTGTTACTTCAAAGGTTAGGAGAACTAAAAGAGTGCTCAGACACATTCAGAACACTCCCTATGTTTTCTTTCTGTCACTTCCATTTTCTGTGTTACCACTGTTGAGAGGGGTACATCAGGAAAAGGAGGAGAGAAATAAAAAGCCCAACTTTGATCCTAATCTGCCGCTTCTGTTTAAATGTTACAATCTGATTTAATTAAATCTCTCTCTTTTTAAAAAGATTTTATTTTATTTACATGAGTAGCTGTCTTCAGACACACCAGATGAAGGCATTGGATTCCACAGATGGTTGAGAGCCACCATGTGGGTGCTGGGAATTGAACTCAGGACCTCTGGAAGAGCAGTCAATGCTCTTAACCACTGAGCCATCTCTCCAGCTCTTAACTGAATCTCTTATTCAAACAGTTTAACCCAAATAATTCCTAGCTTTAGCAACCATGTCATTTGGGTACAGAGGAAGAGCTGTGTCTCTGTTTTCTCCTTGTTGGGCATACAACTCAGGTTTGCCATGAAAGTGGGCCACAAGACTCCCTCCTAGACATTCAGGAGCACGGTGGAAGTAAATGTGTGCTATTTCTGTAACCAGGACATTCCTTTAGGGACTCCACACTAAATGCATCTCAGTGGTACTGTTTTAGGGATAGAGTGCCCTTTCCTTTGAGTTCACACATTTAATACATTCTAAGCAGCCTGCCAGTGATAGGCTGTAGCTGGAAGCACAGTGTTGACCCGTCCCAGCCTTTCCCAAGCAGTGGTGGGAAGGGTTTGGTTCCAGGGTGCTCTCCCTACAACTTTATCAGATCACTTAACTACTGTGCTACCAAAGCCTTGAGTCTAGATAGGCAATCCTGTGGTAAGGTGGCATAATACTGCTCTATGAATCCCACACTCTAACAACCACCTTGCCGTCTTAGAATATTGAATGTGTGTATATATTTTCATACGATAAAACTCTGCACGCTATCATAGTTGTCTTCTCCCTCTCTTGCTGAAATTCAAATGGGCACCTGGAGGAGTTGGTCCATGTAGGAGGCTGGACAACAGATATGTCGCCAAAGGAGGAAACCAGCCCCCTTTCTGTCTAAAGAACCCTACTGGCTTCTTCTGACCATTCTTTGCAGGGTGTTACTCTATTATGAACGTAAGAAGCCTAGGTCATTTTACTTCCCAGTTCTGCCCGACCAAAATGCATCCACCCCATATGTTTTATATCAGGATTGCATATTTTTGTAGAGCTGGATTATTTGGTGTATTTTACTTTGGAAAATTGTCAGCTATCTTCTTCCCTTTGAAAACCTCCATCCAGAGGCTGAGGATAAAGTTCAGTGATAAGAGTGCTGGCCCAAGCCGGGCGGTGGTGGCGCACACCTTTAATCCCAGCACTTGAGAGTCAGAGGCCGGCGGATTTCTGAGTTCGAGACCAGCCTGGTCTACAGAGTGAGTTCCAGGACAGCCAGGGCTACACAGAGAAACCCTGTCTCGAAAAAACAAAACAAGAGTGCTGGCCCACAAGACACCAGTTTCTCAGTTTGTTCCCCAGCAAGTTAAAACACATTTAAGTAGCTCCAACCTACTGGACCAGTCTTATCCATGATCTATCTAATCAATTTAAATTTCATGTCTAATATCTTTTGGTTAGTTCTCTGGTGCTCTGTATATATGATTTAACTATTCTTGCCAGTGATAGGCTGTAGCTGTAACCACAGATGTTGACCTTTCCCAGCCTTTTCCAAGGAGCAGTGGGAGGGGGAGGGGGGAACAGCAAGTCCGTGACATATGGGATCTTCTAAGAAGTATAATCATCACTCACCCAGTCAACATTGGTCTCTTTCCATATGATATATAACCCATAAGAATAATTCAGTGCTTTGGAGCATAGTCTGCTCTTGTAGAAGACCTGACTTGGGTTCTCAGCACCCACTCCAGGCTGCTCACAAGTCCGTGTACCACCTGCTCTAGCCTCTCACTAGGTTTCTGCACTCATATCCACCCCCAATATAATTAGTATACACTATATAAATTATAAAATCCAGAATAAAAAAACTAAAATGAATAATACAAATTACAAAATAAAGTATTAAAAAGCAAAGAATGTCCAAATATCTCATGCTATAGCATGCAGCAACAGTTAGCAACAACAGTTGGACTTGCAAGTAGTTTTAGGAACACCCATTCATCTGCCCTATCAATTATCTGGGTAATCATCAATACTGTCTGTCTGCTGTGGGTCTTCTCTGTGCTTAGGGACAAACACAGCCTCAGACCTAATTGCCTTTGCTAAAATATGATATGTCTGTCTGAAAGAATAGAGGGACTAGTTCCTGCTAATGTGACTTCACTCTGTCTCACTGTATAAGTTTTGGAAATCAGATCTGTCTATGTTATATTGATAATCCTGTCACATATAAATTACTGTTTTTAAGTAAGTGAAGAGAAATCAAATGTTAGATGTGGGGCTTTATCAGTTGAAGAAAGTATTGTTTTTCTTCCTTGTCTTCAGTACAGAGTGTGTTCATTCTGTTTCGGTTGTACCATAATTAATCATTGGGACAGAGGACATGCCACAAAGGCCAATTACTTAGTTAATATCTGCTAAGCAGAGTTCTCATTGCAAAGTTGTTCCAGCTCATTTTATGAAGTACTGCAGAATCTGATTTGTAATTTGAAGGAGATGAATGGAAGGTAAATTCTTAGGCTCAGAATGACCACTTGTCCTGGGGACGGTCCTCTATAGTTAGACTGCTAACAAAGTTCATCAACGCCGAATGGTTAACACTTTTCTGTCTCTGCTTCTAGCCCGAGCCTCCGACAACAAACAAATGGCAGCTGGACAACTGGTTGACAAAAGTCAACCAACCATCAGTACCCCCGGAGGTCCGAGGGAGCACAGAGTCTCCCCAATGGTGCCAGGAACGTAAGGGTGGCAGCGAGGGCAGCGGCAACCAGCAGCACCCTGATTCCAAAGACCCTCCCCAGAAGAGTTCCAGCAAAGCTCCCCAGCCTGGGAAGAGGAGCTGTCTGAAATCCCCTGCTCAACAGGAATCCCCACCTCGGCAAACTGTCGGCAGCAAACAACCCAGAAAACCTGCCAAGGGCTCTGGCCAGGCAGAGCCCCAGGCCAGCTCACAGGTGGAGAGTGAAGCAGGACCCCTTCCCTACGGCTCAAAGGAGCAGACTTCCAAAGACAGACCCAAGGTGAAGACGAAAGGCAGGCCTCGTGCTGTAGGCAGTAGGGAGCCTAAGCCTGAGGTCCCCGGGCCTGTGCCTCAGGCAGCCGTGCCCAAGCCGCAGCCATCTGTGCCCACCCCCAGCGAGAAGAGGAAGCCTAAGAGTTCCACAGCCCCCTCCAAGGCCCTCTCAGGCCCTCAGTCTCTGAAGGACAGTGCTGGGGACAAAAACCCAGAGCACTCTGCCCTTGTCTCCTTGACTCAGAGCCAGGGTCCATCCCCCAGTGGCAGGGGCAGCAATGGTGTCAGGACTAGTGGCTGCCGGCAGGCTGTGATTGCCCAGGACGGTGGCTGTAAGGACAAGCTCCTGTTGCCTTTGAGAGACACCAAGTTGCTCTCGCCGCTCAGGGACTGCCCACCACCAACAAGCTTGGTGGTAAAGATAACCCTAGACCTTCTCACGAGGATTCCCCAGCCCTTGGGGAAGGGGAGCCGCCTCAGGAAAGGAGAAGACAAGCAGCTGCCAGCAGGGAAGAAGCAGGACTCAGAGACAAGGAGCTGTGACAGCGCCAGCCGAGTGACCAAGAAGAGAAAGGTGAGTGCAGGGATAGGTGGTGGCAGCGGTGGCTGGCAGCGTGTGGCCACGGCCTCTGATCTTTGCATGGCCATGGCCTTTGGAAGAGGCTGAAGCTTGCCCTCTGAGCTGCCTCTCCAGGGTTCCTCTTGGCCTGCATCTGCTTCCCATCCTGCAGGCTGTCACTTGGTCAGGGTCTCTTGAGTCACTGAAGACGCCCTCTTTCTGCACACTCTACAGCATGCTGTTGGTGCATTTTTACATTTGCAGATATCATGGTTTACTCCCTGGCATGTTACATTTTACCTTGGAAATTAAGGTCTTCTATGAAGTGGCGTGATGGTATTGAGTCGTTTGAAGAACTGTGCACTCTTGACCACGTACTTTGTCACCAGAACTAGCAAGGCCTATGGGGAGAGTTTGTGAGTAAAGTGAGCTGGTGGGGCAAGTGCAGTGTGCTGAGCGGTTGTCACAGTGTGTTTTCAAGGGAAACCTGCATGATTTGAGGCTTTCTATTACTTAGGCATGCTGCCAGTTTGGATAGTGTCTTCTTTTTTTATTCTAAATAGTTGGCTCTGAATCTCTGGATTTTTTTCCCCCTTTGTGATGAGGAAAGACTCCCAGGGCACTCCTTCTACCTGCCCAGATCTTGACACACAGTACAAGGGCCAGCTCTGCCTTGCTGGCCAGGGATAGGATTTAGCGCTATAAGAAAGATGTCTTTTCCAGTGTGGAATGTGAGCTGAGAATAACGAGGGAGATCATGGAGCTTGCTGTCGTGTTGAAGCCCGGATAGTTTATCCACCTGGTTAAAGGTAATGGCAGGGCCCTAGCAAACTGGGTAGCTTCCCCCAGACCCTGGTTGCAGGGGACTTGAGAATATCTGTGACCATATCTACTGTGGACAGAGAGCACTTGGGGTAACTCAGGTGCTTACTGAAGGGGCTGGCTGAGCTGCAAGAGGACAGGTTTCCATGCCAAAAGACTATCTGAGAGGTTAGGGATGAGGCAGGCTGTCTGTCTATGGAGCTCCACCTGTCCTGGAACGTGCCACGAAGACCAGGCTGACTTCAAACTCACAGAGATTACCCACCTCTGTCTGCTTTCCAGTTAAAGGTCTGCATCACCATGCCAGAAAGTTTTTAAAGCTTTTAGAATAAGGTGGAGTGGTGCGTGCGTGCGTGTCCCTGTCCATCTGTCCACCCGTCTATCGTCTGCCTGTCTGTCTGAAACAAAAGATTATCAGAATTTGTGGTGGACTTATTTAGGGAAAGGTGTCCCTGCAGCTGCTGCTGGAACAGGACACCCACTCCTGCTGGCCAGCAACCAGTCTCCTGTCACCTCCATCTGAGCTGTCTTGTCTTTATTTTATGTTGTCTCTGATACTAACCATCTGCTTTTCTGCTTTCCGCTGGAGTGGAGGGAAGTATTGTCCGCAGTATGTTTCCTTGTTGGTTAGAGAGTTGCTCAGTCATCAGGGAGCCAGCCTTCACAGATAGGGGGATTTGACAGGTGTCTAGGCTAGCTCCTTTGCATCCTGAGATCAGTGCCTGCCTTCTGGAAGCTGAACCTCCGAGGCATGGCTCAAGGGAAGCATTCTGTTCAGAACTTGGGGAAGTTTTGATGTCCTCATCTTCACTGCGCACATGAGTTCTTCAAAGTGTCTGGTCCAAGAGAAACTGAGGACAAATGCCAACTATAACGCCCATTAGCCAAGCAGACTGTGCCTTGGCCTCAGGATCTCTCTGCACCGCAGCAAGTACCTGTCAGGCTCCATGCTGGTACCCAGCTCCTCCCAGCTCTTCTCACACCACCCCTACCCTAATCTTCTCCAGCTCATGGGGCCGGACCCCAGCTTCTGATTCCAATAGAACCTGCCATTTGGTGCTCCTGTGGATCTTGGTCCCCTCCTCTTGGCCCTCCTCTCCTCTTTCCTCTCTCACTCTCTACCCTGCTCTCTCTATGGCCAATTCATTCTGTTGGTCATGTTAAGCTTGCTACTTTCTCTCCGGACTCTGGACCCTTCCTGTTGCCTCCGCTGTACTCTCCCTCTTGTCTACAATAAGAAACTTCCCCTCAGCCACACCTTGGAGCGGCCATGGCCTCAGTTAGACACACAGCTCTAGCAAACAAGAGATTCGGCTTGTTAGTCGGCCTGTCTGAGTTCAAGATGGGACCCATTGGTTTAAATCCTGGCTGTATTAGAGTCCTTCCAAGCCTGACCACATTACAGTCACCTAGGGACAGCAGGGGGAAGGGGGCTGCCATTCTGGCATTTTTGAAATTCTCAGGCAATCCTAATGCTTGTGGGGCCGTAAGCAGTGAAGTGCAGCCTTACCAGGTCCCTGCTCATGACCAGCCGGGTAGACAGGCTGTCGAGGTGTACTGTGAGTGTGGTTAGCATGGGCTAGTCATTCATTGCTTGAGGTGTGTCGTTAGTTAGCTGCTTGACTGAGAAGCTTTCAGAGAGCTATGGATACAAAGCTAGCTGTTGTGTATTTACCCCTCAGCACAGTCACCTGTCCTCTGGTGTGTTAGTTCCTGGACTCCAAGGTGGGAGTCATTGCATATGCTATCCGTTCTGTGTGTCAGCGCCATGACAGCCATTCAGGCTCCCCTGGTTCCTCTGGTCGGTCACCTGGTTTGCAAACCCAAGAACCTGGCTCTAGGGCAGAGGTTATTACCAACTCATTTTTAAATGTGGGGATATTTCTTCCTAATGCCTTTCATCTTCAACGTGAAAGCTAGAAAAAGCCTTTTTGAGATGTATTCAGAGCCATTTAAGAGTGTTCCAAACCCTTCACAGGAGTGCAGTTTATTTAAATCCCTGCTGGGCTTCTCCCTCCACTACTCTCAAGTTTAGCAAAAGTTCTCAGAGGATTCAAGTCTTTGAAGGCATTTTAGCCTTAAATACTCATGAGAATATCTGAGAGATAGCACAGTAGGGAGCCATGTAGCTCAGTGTCTGAGCACCTCTCTGGCATTATTAAGGCTCTGGATTCAATCCTCAACCATGCAAAAGCAAACCCGGCCAACAAGAGAGTCGATGGTGCTGACAACTTTGATGGAGATTGGACTGGCTTAGGAACCGTTGATAAGGCACAGTGGAGAAACTGAGGTAAAAACATGAGCCAAGAGGGCTCCTTTAAACTACTGATTGTGTGTAGAAGTTAAAGTACCAGTACCCACTCCCTTTCTTAAGAGTGTGACTCTCTAATATGTGAAGTTGGAAGCAACTGCGGAAGCTCCACATGAAGTTAGTTCTGTGTGCCTGCTCCTTTTGTAAATTCCATCCATTCGACTGAAGATTGCCCTTCAAACAAGTGGCTATCCTTTGATATTGTATTGGTCTCACCGTTGTAGCCCAGGCTGGCCTGGAAACCAAGCTCGTTCTGTTTCACTTCCCAAGTGTTGGGATTATAGTCATATGCTCGGAGAAGTAGACAGTCTTTCTTATTTAAACAAATAACGGGATGGAGGAGTTCACTAGAGCCTTTCTGTTTAACAGAATTGGTTTATTAACCAAGAAAACCGTCATGTTTCCTTGGGGGGGGTGATCAGTGTATTTATATACTCCTTCATTTTTGTAGACAGAGGAAGGGAAGTCATTGTGTATAACAGGAAAAGGCATGTTTTTTTTATTATTATTATTTTATTTTACATTCCAAAAATTGCCCCCCTTCCCTGTCCTCCCTCCCCGAGTTCTTCACAGCCCCCAAGTTCTTCACAGCCCCCCACCCCCCAAGGTGTATTTCTTATGCTTTGCATGGTTAGTTCTGCCTTTGACTTCTGTCCTAAATCCCATTTACTAAAGCCTTCTAGGCTTCTTTTCAACTTAGGTGTTTATTGGCTGGGGCACATGGCAGGTGTGCGGTAGTGGAGGCTGCCTTGTCGGCCTGCCTGTGTATGTGAGCCTCATCTACCAAGGAGTGAAGCTGGTCCATTTCCCTGTCCTGCAGAGCTTTCTTCCTGTCCTCTCAGGCAGGCTTCCGGTGGCGGTGTGAAGCGTGACCTTGGACTGAGAGGTTGTGTCTTTCTTCTTACTGAACCTCCTTCAGAGAGTTGCCCCGATCTTCCCCATTTTCCCCTGCTTCACACACAGGCAAGCTCCTTTGCTTCCTGTGTGTTGGGGCAGAGCCACGGCAGTCCCTCCAAGCCGCTGCCCTTTGCTGAGATCCAGAAAGGCTCAGGAATCTTACGGCTGCTCAGTAGATGTGTGTGTGTGTGTGTGTGTGTGTGTGTGCGCGCGCGCGCGCGCACGCGCGCTGAGAGAGAGAGAGAGAGAGAGAGAGAGAGAGAGAGAGAGAGAGAGAGAGAGAGAGAGAGATTGATTTCCTCCCAGGCTCATGGTTTCTCCTCTGTGTATTGGCCTGCTGATTACACTCACCAGGGCTGTTATAACAATCTTCCTGGCTCCAGGCTTCCACTGCCCAATGTGGCCACCCTGGTGTCCATGCCCATCCGTGCTCCAGGGTCTCAGGTCCCTCCTTACACACTCTTGTCTCTACCACCATACCCAAGCTCCCAGGATCTTTCACCAGTCAGAACCTGTGGCCTTAAGTGACTGTCAGTTGTAGGGGGGAAAAAACCCTGCTACCTTCATTTTCCTTTGAACTACAGCCACCCTCATGACAAGCCAGTGCAAGGTAGGCACCAGGCCACTGCCCACCCTCAGGGAGGGTCCGGCACCCACATGGCCCCATCTCTTCCTTTTATGGCCTTGCCCTTTTGCTCTGTTCTGTAGGTGGGGCAGCACTTGGCATGGCAAAGGCTGCCTGACCCAACAGGCTGAGAAAAGCCATTGGTTCATTGGGACTTGCTGGCAGCTGTTGGTCTTTCCTGGGTGGGTGGGTGGGGATTCTGGCATCACTGCAAACTTATCTTCCTAGACAAAAAGAAGCCTGGGATCCCAGACCTTTGACTGCATTCCTTAAAGTGGGATGATTGGCAGAGGGACTTAACTTTTCTCCTCTTAAAGAAATATTGTGGTCACCTGACTTTTGTGTGGCTTCTTGACCCAGAAAAAGCTAAAGACCCCATGCCTCCTGTAAACGTGGCAGGCCTTACTCATGGGGTTCAAATTCAGTTATTGATGCCCACTACTGTGTGCCCCCACTTTGGCCCTCTCTTTAGTCTAGCCTCTCAGGGTTCCTGTGCAGCCCTGACCCAGGAATGGCTGCTGTTCTTAATTTCTGTACCGCTTGAAGATTCCATTGCTGTTCTTGGGAAGCCTGCCTTTCTAGACAGACAGCACCCAAGTGCACAGTGCACAGAGATCATACACTGGAGCCTTTTGCTTATTTAGTTGAATGGCATCCTTTCTATTAGGCATTGTGTACCATGCTTCTGAGCTCTCTGAATTACCAATAGAAAGTTAATGATTGAGGCGAGAGGTAAATGTTAGCATTTTTAGGTGCTTACCTCGAAGTCAGTGTTTCCTGTGTGCTGGCTCCCCTTGTGCTTGTGATTGGCAGAGGCTCCAGCACCAGCCAGCTGGTGAAGGACGCCTTGCTCCGAAACTTATTTGTCACGTGTGGTTTATTGTGATACCAAGTATATCCCAAGAGACAGACAAAGACGGACTCTCGTTCCCTTCTGAACTTGGGTGTCTGCACAGTTTGTCTTTCCTGCCTGGAAAATACCTTCCATTTAGATCCATGCTTTAGCATTTCATGTGTAAATTAATCTCATCGGCAAATTCTTATTTTCTCCAGAGGTGTACTTCCCACTTTCATGAATGCTTGTCGGGGCATCTCTGTAGCCTTCAATCTAAAGCTCTGGGCCTTCAGGTGGCACAAGTAGGTGCTAAGCAGATAAGGGATTTACTGTTCCTGTGGCAGAAGTTCTGTTTTAGCCTCTCATTAACCGAGAGATGTATGGGTGCTACCACTGTTCTGAGCAGAGAGCCAGGCATGTCATAATGACACCCAAGTCTGTGCACAGCAGTACCTCTCACATCTAGATTTCACTGTTAGGCACTGCTGCTGGCCCATGCTCACTGTGGAATGGAACCTGGAGCATTTTAGTTGTGGTTTTAGCCCTTTCTTAACTCATATGATAGATTTTGTTATTAGATTCACCATTGTACATTTTCTGGTCTTCCATAACAATGGTTACAATTCCACCTAAGTGATCTGTGTATGTTGTAGCCAGACTCAGACAAACCCCACATGTTTTGTCTTATGAAAAACCCAGAGTTTAAGATGCAAGACATGCTAGGTATGGTGGTACACACCTTTAATCTCAGCATTTGGGGAGGCAGAGGCAGGTGGATTTTTCTGAGTTTGAGGCTAACTTGGTCTATACAATGAGTTCCAGGACAGCCAGAACTATATAGACAGATCTTGTGTGTATATGTAATATATTTGTATAAGATAAAGTAGGAGAGGGATTGTATGCATACTCACATAGATGACAAAGTAGGACAAAGTATATTAGTATCATCTATATCTATACATACATGAATGACATAGGACCACACACACACACACACACACACACACA
>JADRCD010096638.1:0-11089 GCA_019843815.1 Montemys delectorum | reverse complement strand
GTGCTCACAACAGCAAAAGGTGGACAGTGCCTGAGAAATGATACCTGGGGTTGTCCTCTGGCTTCACCACACAGGCATAGCTATCTGCATCCTCATACACCCAACTAAAGAATAAATAAGAAGTAACAGCGACAGTACCTCTCAATCTCCCCCCTCCCCTCTCTCAGCCTGGCTTACTCAGCACAGTTTCTTACTTCATTGACCCAGCAGCCATCAGCCATGCTAATGTTCACACATCTTGCCTGTATGCTCTTCAGCAGTCAGTCACTCAAAGGAGTAGAGAGAGAGCTGAGGCACGGTTGGGAGAGGAGGTTGGGCAGTGGATGGGAACTGGTCTGCCTCTCAACTGGTCTCTGCCAACTCAGTTGGGACCTGGTCACCCAGGGAACAGAGCAGTCTCTCAGTGGGCTGCCCCACTTACTTCAATAGTACCAGCAAGCCAGCTCTCATGATTCCCAGCTTGCTATCTGACAAGCTTCACTAGGCTTCTGTCGCTGCATACCCGCAACACACACACACACACACACACACACACACACACACACACACACACACACACACACTCCCCTCTTATGGCTCAGCACACCCACAGAGCCTCCTTTCTGAGGTGTCCCACATTCCCTGGGCTGCCTGTGTACCAGTGCAATAGTAGCCTTTAGTCAAGGCTGGGCTACCCATTTTCTTCCACAGATTCTCCCTTCTCTAGCCGCAATTCCCCTGACAGCATCTGACTTCACTCTGGTGGGTCCTCCTTCTCCTAGAGAACTACATTAGATCTGGATATGTACATTTCTTCCACTCCCTCAGTGGTCCCAACCAGTTTGTGGCCTTAGCTAAGAATGCAGAATCCATCCACCACTCCAGGCTGTGTGCCCTGTGGGTACAGGAATAGGGTACCCTGTTAATGCTCATGCACGTGGTGCCTGCATAGCATATTTGAGAAGAGGCGGGACAGTGCGCTGGGTGTTAAGATGAGGAAGATGGGGAGGAGGGCTGAGTGAGCCCAGCTTACCTGGTCAGCCAGGTCTACAGGGGCCCGCTCCTCAAATAGGCGGATCTTCTCCTCCAAGTTCTTCTTCAGAAGGTCTGCCTTGCCTCTGCCCTTGGAACGCAGCTTTCTTGCCTTGGACTGTGGGAAGATACCGATCAGAGGAGATACTGCCTTCCTCCCAAGCCAAAAGGGATGTGTGTGCATAGCTAAAACTGCAAATCCTCTCCACCCCAGGCCATGGTGGTAGAGAGACACTCAGTTTGGGGACAACTGCTGCCTAAGAAGTGGATTTCTGCAGAGGCCACATGGAGCTGACACTTGACTAGACTACAAAACATGTTGTGGGCAGAGGAATCAGGGAGTGCAAGAGCTTCATCTTGTGTTTGGCTACCTAGAAGCAGAGGCTGAGCCTAGGCCGAGAGATGCAAAGGTCCTGAGGAGGTTGAAGGAATGGGCTAAACAGAACACCACACCAGGACAGGATGTGGACGGGCCGAGCAGAGCTGTAGCCTTGGGTCAGGTCTATCCTGAGCTGGTCCACGGAGCTCTGGAGGATGAACACAGTTAAGAGGTGTCACTAAAGGTGGCTGCCAGTCCTCAGCCTTTAGGCCAGAGCCCCCTGTTCATGGCTCAGTCATGCTGAACTTGTCTCTGTGTCCCATGCAAAAAGGCCTTTTGGACTCTTGATTCAGAAAGTGGTATGAGCTGAAGGCAAGGGTAAGGAGGCCAGACACCTTGTGCGATGCTCAGGAGAAGCACAGTGTGGCTATAAGCTGGGGCAGGGGAGGCTGATATTCATGGCTGCTGGTGGTCACTGCTCTTGCTGGCCTTGGCACCATAGTGGTCTACTGTCGACCTTAAGATAAAGCAAGCTGAGAAGCCCTAGGAGTGTTCAGAAGTCACCATGGCTAGAGAGTAATGGATGGGGGGAAGGAGATGATGGAGGCACAGGAGCCCGTGAGTCCACAGCCACCTCTGCAATGGCAGACCAGACAGACACAGCCCCTACCTGAAGCTCAGGCACAGCCAGGGCCTGGTCCAGTTTCCGAAACTCTGCTTCCCGCCAGGCCATCTGCATCTGCTGCTGCAACACTCGTGCACGGACTCTAGGCAGGGCCAAGCTCCGGTCCAGCTGGGTGAAGCAGCCCTGTGCCTCCTGCCTCACCCGGAGCAGGTCTTCTTCAGACAGTGAGATGGCTGAACAGCAGAGCCTCCTGGGAGGGGACAGTGACCATGGACAGGGTCAGAGACAACACGGGCAAGGGGTTTGGAGAGAGACTGTAGGCACAACACCTCTGAGCTAAATCCCTGACTGGAGCAAAGAGCTTTAGATGCTTATCCATGCCTTTGTGTGCCTCTCTTGAGTGCCTAGGGCATGTGGTGCAGGGTATAACATTGATATAGTATAAGACAAACCAGGCACTGTCCACCCAGCCACACAAGCAGCATGTCATAAGAGCAGAGGAGGGAGGTTCACTTCCTGTGAGCACAGGTCTAGCACTGAGTCCTGCATAAAGAATGGAGATCAGGCCAGACGTGCAGCTTGGCCTTTATGGGGGCCCCCGAACAACTGGAGTGGGGGCTATCCCAAAAGTTGTTGTCCGTACATGGGATATGTTCTTCTAGCTGGGCTGCCTTGTCTGGCCTCAGTGGGAGAGGATGAACCTAGCTTTGCAGAGCCTTAAATTGACAAGGTAAGGGATACCCCTAACCTGCTCAGAGGAGAAGGGGAGGGAAGATGGGAGAAGGACTGGGAGGGAGGCAGTGAGCAGGATGTAAAGTGAATAAGTAAAATTAAAAAAGGAAAAAGAATGAGAGATCAGTAACTCATTTAACAACCCAGTCCATGCTGGGCACACACGCTGGGTGCCTGGGTGCTGGGGACTAAACAGGGTCTCCCAGATTATCTGTTCAAGGTCAACATCACACTACACTAGGGATGAGGCACTACAGATAAGAGAAGTCTCAATTAGATGGTGCTGGAGAAGAGTCAGCTCGGAATACGAGTGGTATCCTTATTAGCAAGGGAGACATAGACATAGGGTGAGTTCCAGCCAGGAGACCTTAAGGCAGAGAAAGGAAGTGATGTGTCTATGAATCAAGAAATGCAACAATGACCAAAACTGACAGAAAGACAAGAAGCAGTGCTCCCCTGAGCCTCTAGAGGGGACACGGCTCTCTTTATCCAGGCCCTCGGTTTTCTCCCTCACATGAGAGAAAAACCCCTCTGTGGCTTTAAGCCAAGATTTTGCTGCCACAGGACCAGATGCTGACTACCTCAATGATAATCCTTACTCCAGCCTTGAACTCCAGGGAGTGAGCAACACTGGAGGAGGTCCCTCCTTGCTCTCACTTTGGCCAGTGCCTCTATTTATGTTCTTCAAACATTTTTCTACGTAGACAAGCAAGGTTTGTCTGATTTTCCTGGCAACGTTCTGTCAACATGAGCTGCATGAAACATGCTCTGTACATGCTCTGAAATATTTGGGAAATATTTGTAGAACGCTTACCGTAGGACACCAAGGGTGGGCTCCCTACCCTCACATCTAAGTGTAGAATGTGGGACTGAGAAGTTCTAGAAAGTTCTCTAATAGAAAGAGTCTGACTTTCATAGGCACCCAGGGTCTTCTGCTGACATTATCTAACAACTCTCATACTCTGAATGCCTCTTCTTGACCCCTCTTCCTAGGACAGCCTCTGCCTGTTGCCCTCTGGTAACAAGGATTCTTGAGCTACAGGGACTCTGTGTGAACAGTCTCTCTCTAGCCTTCTAACGGACTGGTCCTGTGGCCAGCTGAAAGCAGGTGTATGTGAGACAGGATCCTGCCCTGCTGGGGCTCAGCACGGAGCCAGAAACCTGGTTTGGGCTCTGTGGGCAGGGCTCAGCGGCACTGCCATTTCTCCGCATGTTTCCCCTTTTTCTCAGTGGGTTTGCCAAAGCCCATCTTGTTTATAAAAGTGTGTTTCAGAACCACAGTGAAGAGCCATTTTTACTTAATGCCTCAGAAATTCAGGTCACAACCCCCAGGGTCTCAAATCAGCAAAGCTTGGAAGCAGCTGGCAGCGTGAGCGTGTGACTTGACCCTCCTTAACCCCTGGAGAAGTCATAAGAGTTTGCTGATGGCAAAGCGAGATATCCCATTACTCCATAAATGGCTAACTCCATGCTGGCCTTGGAAACACTCCCTGCAATACAGTCCAAATAAAGTAGAAAGAAATAATCGTCAGGTAATGGAAATGTCGCACGAAATTTAAACGCATCAAAGAATCCTGCACCAATTGAACTGTGGGTAGGTCCAGGCCTAGGATCACCTGAGTTGACTAAGGACCAACAGGGGTTATAAGAAGTGGCCTTGGAGGATCTCATTCGTACTGTGCAGAGGAGACAGTGTCTTGTGTCCCTGGGCAAGAAAACAACTAATGAGAGACTAGAAAACAAATGAAGCCAGGCTCACAAAGGAGATGGGGCCAACCAGGAGACTGCTTAATGCAAACCAGATAATATCACTGACAACAAGGAAGGTGGTTCAGTGGGCAAGGCCATTTGCTGTGCAGTCATGAAAACCTGAGTTCAAATCCCCAGCACCATGTAAAAAGGCAAGTATGGCTGTGTGTAACTGGAACTCCAGCTTTGAGGGGCAGTCATAGACAAATCCTGAGAGCTTGCTGCCCAGCCAGCCTAGCAAAATGTGAAGTTTCCAGTTCAGGAGAGACCTTTTCTTAAGGAAATAAGGTGGAGAGTGATGGAGGACACCCAGCCTCTTCAGACTGTCACACGGGTGCATCCACAAACTCATGCACATGCACCACACACACATACACACACACACACACACACACAGACATACATCACACAAGCACATATATCTCAGCACACACACACACATGCACATGTGCATGCACACACACACCTACACATACACAAACCACACAGGTATATACATACCACACATGCACACCATACCTTACACACACACACACATGTACACACACACATCACACAAGCACATATATCTCAACACACACACACATGCACATGTGCATGCACGCACACACCTACACATACACAAACCACACAGGTATATACATACTACACATGCACACCACACCTTACACGCACACGCACACACACACACACACACACACACACACACACACGAGTCAAAACCACTCTCTCTGAACACATCTGGCCTGTTCTCCCAGCGGCAAGGTTGGTTCCTGGGAAAAGCACTGTGCAGGAAAACTTGAGTAACTTCCTCCAGGGAGGTCAGTTACAAATAGACACTGTCATTCAGCATCTACCCACCAGTCCCCAAGGGCAGCCTAGGCTCTTGTATCACATCCTTCAGATGACATCATGCGATGCAGAAAGCACCCTCCCAAAAGATTCAGTACAATCACCCCATTGTACAGGCAAGAAGTTGAGGCCAGGAACAGTTTAGCATCTTTCCCACATCCACATGGAGGGCAGAGGGCGCTATCCAGCTCAAACACAGATCTCTCCATCCACAGCTGTGCTCCGCCCACACTAGCCATGCCTGTAGCTCCTCCAGCTTGCCCTCAGCGAGCAGGCGATGCTTGGTGGACCCTTAGGACATGCCCAAGACCCCTTTCTGGGCCAAGCCAAGTCTGAGCTGGCACAAATAACTACTGCCAAGTGTCCAAGGAAGTGTGGCAGTCAGACAGAGACCCCTGGATTATGCCACCGGCTGTCCCACTGCTTCCGCAGCTGAGTCTAACCCACCCCGTGCAGCTTCTGGTGATAAAGCAGGAGGTCGCTGTAGATGGCTGTGTCCTACGGGAGTAGTCACTGCATGGTTCTGTGTGCAGACAATAAGCAGCTCAAATTACGAGTGAGTGGGTGGCATGTCAGGAAAACCCAGTGTAGAGTAGTGTCAGGACTGAGCCTGTGGCTACATCGTGTGTTACCTGGATGGCTGCTGTCGTAGGGTGACTTGAAAGGGTTGGAACAATGTCATGCAAGCCACCATATGCACTCTTCAACTGTCCCTGAACCAGACAGCACATCTCTTTTGTTTTTGTTCTGTGAGGCAGGGTCTCAAGATGTAGCCCAGGCTAGCTTCAAGCTCATGATCTCTGCTGGCTCTGAGTGCCAGGGTCACAAGAGTGTGCCACTACGCTTGGCAAGGCAGCACTTCCTTTTTACTTACTTCCTGCGTTCTACTGTGAGCGCATGTTTTGCGTGTGTAGGCACACATGAATACACATGTACATGTGTGTGTACATGAATGTGGAGACCAGAGGTCGACATTAGGTGCATTCTTCAATTGTTCTCAAACTTACTCTTTTAAGATAGTCCCTTACTGTGCCTGGAGTTTGCCCCTTTGGTGAGGCTGTCAGAGCCCTCCTGTCTCTGCCTCCACAGTGCTAGGATTGCAGGCTCTGTACTCAGCTCTTTCATTGGGTTCTGGGGATTCCAATCCCCATGTCACCATGCTTGGGCTGCAAGCACTTAATCACGACAGCCACCTCCCCAGCCCTTACTTTATTGTGAGACATGCATCACATAGCCCAGGCTGGCCACAAACTGATTTTTCTCCTTCCACTTCCCGAAGGGTTGGAATTCCAGGCCTGACTACCACACCAGCTGTTACAACACTTCCTATGGAGGGACCAGGCGCATTTCACTCACTGGCAGCCCACTGGATGATTCAGAGAGGTCTATACACACACACACCCTCAGAAGCTGGGTTACCCACCCTTCTGGCCTACAGTATATCATCTCATGATGATCCTGCCTCTCCCTCCTGCAAGGACTCCTCCCTTCCCAGTGTGATGGGGAAGAGTCAAGAGTGTCAGTCACTCTGGATGGCTGTGCTCTATAGGAGTAGTCATCTCATGGTTCTGTGTGGAGAGTGACAATAAGCACCTTAAATATGAGTGAGTAGGTGACACACTGGATATCATCACTCACGTGAATACCAAATGCTCCCAATGCCTCAGCTCTGCCTGCTCTTCCGTGCAGGCCTCCGGCGCATCCTGCTGTAGCCTCTGCCTCACACCCTGCACCAGCTCCTGGCCACGCTCTCTCTCTTCTGCCTCCAGCTGTGTAGTACGGGCTGCAGACTCCCGACTATGCTCCTCTAAGATCTGCTGCAGGAAGAGCCAGGGAGCACTGCGCTTCAGCAGCTCCTGTGTCATGGCAGTGCTCTGCAGGCGCCTCAGCTCCTCTGTGGCTTTCTCAGACAGTGACACAGTCAGGACCCGGAGGTCGTCCAGGGCAGCCTGGTCCAGCCGCTCCTGCAGCTCCTCCAGGGCAGCGGTGTGCTCGGCCATCACACTCCTCCACTGGTGCAGGTACTGGACTGCATCCTCTGCAGTGCTGGAGGCCTCACCAAGGGACACCTGCTCCTTCTGCTGCTCCTTGTGCTGGTGGGAATGTGAGAAAGGGCAATTGGATGGGCGGGATCCACGGCTGCAGACGCACAGGGAATCGGGGTGAAGAGATGCAGTACTTTCTTTGCAAACTTGACAGGGACACAGAAGGTATATGTACAGTCTCGTCCTCAACAATTTAGAAAACTGCTTGGCACAACCAAACTTCAGGCTCTGGTGGTATAGGTCTGTCACCTAAGCCGCCTAAGAGACTGAGGCAGGAGGATTGTAAATTCAAGGTCAACCTGGGCAACATAGTGAATCCTGTATAGCAAAGTAATGAGTAAAAGCTGGGGATGCAGCTGACCCTTGGTTCAGACCTCAGCAATCTCCCCCCCCCCCACACACACACACACGAGCATTAAAATTTCATGCTTGACAAGCAGCTATATATTAACTAAAGGCCAAGAGATAGCCAGCCCTCCAGGGTTCCAGCCTGACTTTCCCATCCACAACATTGGCCTTCCCTCCGCCTCTGTTTCTTATCTGTCAAATGGATGTAGCAACAGCACCTACACTACAGTAGAGACCTTCACGGGTTGCTCAATACATGCTCAGCACTTAGGAAATGCCCATGGCAGAGTCTGCAGCAATGCACACTTGCTGTTGGCCCTGATATGTGTCTGGCATATGGTCACTAAAACCATGATGTGTGTGTGAGTAGGAGAGCCAATGTTTATACCTGTGAGAGAAGGCTTAATGAGGAAGTTAGTGGCTCCTTTTAAGGAAGACCCTGCCTGAAGATTCTCATCATGGCGTCACCTGTGACAGTGGGTCCACGGGCTCCATTCTATTTAAGAGAAGGAGCACTGCTCTTCCATCTGCTCATGCAGTGACCAGTGGGACCATTCATCCAGTCCTCCAATATTTTTTTAATCAATTCTTTATTGACTGCATGTGTCCGGCCATGTCCATGGCATTGGGAACACAACATATAGCCTTCGCGGAGCTATTACATACCTCTGAGTCACTCACAATACTTATAAAAAGTAACTGCTAAAAATAACATTTGGGAGAAACAGGCCTCGGCCTGCAGCTCCTGGAGTCCAGCCCTCCTTCCAGACAGTAATCTTGGATAGGGTCGAACCATCTAGGAAATGTGGCTCTGGGCTCCACGCTTGACCACCTTAACACCTGAAAGGGGTGTGCTGGTGATGGAACACTCTTCAGTGATCAGAGTCAGAAGCGTGGGCTTTCAGTTGGACACAATTTGTTAATAAAAAGCGGTTTCTAGGATTTCTTGATCAGGCTCTCAGCCTTGGTCAGAGAAACTTCTTTTTTGCAGTAGGTGGTGGTTAGTACAGGTGGTCTCGTAACTGGTCAGGTTATGAGAACCAGTGGCTATGTTACGCCCCTCCTCCAATGGAACATCTACATCACACCTACCCCACCCCTGTGAAGGCTCAGGGAGCATTGGGGAAGAGGGACAGAGAAGTGTTACCCAGGCATGACAAGGATGCGCTCACCACAACTGTACCTACATGCACAAGACCTGCCTTCAATCAAACCATTAAGTCAATCTTCGGACACAACGAGGGAGGGGCTTACCATACCCCAGTCCTAGCTGAGGGGCTACAGGCAATCTACAGGTGCAGGGGAGAGTCAGTTTTCATCAGAGATATGATTCCTGGCGTGTTGCCAGTGGTAGAGTGGTCAGCCTTATGCCCATGTGAATATGAGCAACACTAATTACACTAAGCATGGAGAGAAGGAGGAAGAGAGAGACTTAGACAGAGAAAGAGACCAAGACACAGAGAGATAGAGGGATGACTCAGTGGTTAAGACCACTGGCTGCTTTTCCGGAGAATCCAGGTTTAATTCTCAGCACCAACATCATGGCTCATAACCATCTACAATTCCAGTTCCAGAGGCTCCAATAACCTCTTCTAGCCTCTACTGACAGTAGGAAGGCTTATGGTACAGTACACATACATGCAGGCAAAATGATCATATACACATTTAAAACAAAAACAAAAACAAAAATAGGAGAAGACATGAAGTTGAGAGGAGATGGGCAGGGAAGAGGGTGGAGAGGGATTAGAGAGAGGAAGTGAGGGGTGGAGAAGATCAAAATGCACAATATTCATGTGTGAGATTATCAAAAAAATAAAAACCAGTATCCAGAGATGCAGCTGAAACCTCCCCTGGCTCTCCTTTCTCTCCTCTCTACCCAGCTGGACTGATACGCTACCTTATGTTACCCTGGGGTCCCTGATGCCTCATGTGACTTCTGAATCTGTCTTGATAAAGCTCTGGGTACCATGTCAATTCAAGTGGTTGCAACATCCATTTGGCCACCCTCTAGACTATGGCCTGTCTTCCCAAGCTCTCCCAACAAGCTCCCTGAGTCACAAACTCAGGATCACCTTCTCTTCCCAAAACCCTTTTAACCTTCTCCTTGGTCTGAATGTAGAGGGTCAGCCCTCAGACTGGCAGACAAAGCCTCCTTGAGTTGGCCCTGCTTTTAGCCAGCTCCTCTCCAGCCCTGGCCTTGCCCCTCCACAGACTCCAGCCCCACCCTGCTCTCTGCTTGCCAAGTGCAAATAGTGCACTCTGATTTTAGTACTCAAACTTGGAAGACAGTGCTGCCCTGCAGTTGCAGCTTTGCACTCCTTCTTCTTGCTTGCTTCGAATGTCTATTTGTCCTCAGGTCCCAACCATACTACTGCACATGTTCTGAAAAGCCTTCCCTGGTGAAATAGTGACTGTCACTATTGCACCTCATAAGGATTAAAGATGTCATCTTATCTAATATACAGCACTAATTAAACATAAAAGTCAGGACCTATCATTGTCCTCTGATTTCCCTTCCAATGCAGACATGATGAATCCACCATGAACTGTTATACTGAGACACAGAATCCTCCTTCACATAGCATTCGAAGAAGTCACTACTAATCAACCACAGATAGCAGATCATGACACCAGCTCTGAGCACTGTGTGCTGATGGCAATGTCTGTTACTTTGTGGGAAGGGTTCTCTAGAGATGAAGAACACAATGCCTCACATACCTTCTGCAGAAGCTCTCGCCGCCTCTTGGTTATTAGTTTTTGGTGGAGCCTTTTCTTTTCCTGCTTTAAGTCATTGTCTAGCTTCTGTTTTATAGAAAAGGTTTCTGTCTGTGCACGCTCCAAGAGCATTTCCATCTGATCTTCATCCAAGTAGCCGGCCCTACATGGAGAAGATGGAAAGTTAGGGAATATGGGCTTCTTCCCTCCCCTTCCACAGGCTGGACCACTGCGTGGTGAGTATAGAGTTCATATTAGGCTGGTCTCAAGCTGGAAAACATCCAGGAGGAGGAGTTGCCACTGAGACACAAATATGTTATCAGCAGAGTGAAGTCAGGGTGCACGGCGATGGAAGGAGAACGATCTGATGGGTCAGACATAGGCAGACGTTTGGGGAGAAAAAGATGTCTGCAGAGACCACTGGGTGTGAAGCGTGTCTCTTTCCAGGAAGAGGAGACCAAGAATCCTGGGTCAAGAGGGGAGAGAGACAAAGAGGGGCTGTGGACAGCTGGGTAGAGTGACTCAGATGCTATAGGCTGAATGTTCCCTTCAAAAGGCGTGTTGACATTCAATTTCCCAGGAGTCTTAACCAATGAGCTAAGTCAGAAATGGCCAGCAAGAGGGGAAGAGAAGTGACGGGGAAGGAGTGTGTGTGTGTGTGTGTGTGTGTGTGTGTGTGTGTGTGTGTGTGTG
>JADRCD010096632.1:0-11854 GCA_019843815.1 Montemys delectorum | reverse complement strand
TCTCTTTCTTTAGGTTAAGGAAGTTTTCTTCTATAATTTTGTTGAAGATATTTCCTGGCCCATTACCTTTGGAGTCTTCACTCTCTTCTATACCTATTATCCTTAGGTTTGGTCTTCTCCTTGGGTCCTGGATTTCCTGGATGTTTTGGGTTAGGAGCTTTTTGCTTTTTGCATTTTCTTTGACTGTTGTGTCAATGTTTTCTATGTGTCTTCTGCCCCTGAGATTCTGTCTTCTTTCTCTTGTATTCTGTTGGTAATGTTTGCATCTATGACTCCTGATTTCTTTCCTAGGCTTTCTATCTCCACAGTTGTCTCTCTTTCTGATTTGTTTATTGTTTCTATTCCCACTTTTAGATTCTGGATGGTATTGCTCATTTCCTTTACCTGCTTGATTGTGTTTTCCTGTAGTTCTTTAAGGGATTTTTGTGTTTCTTCTTTAAGAGCTTCTAGATATTTACCTGTGTTCTCCTGTATTTCTTTGAGGGTGCTATTTATGTCTTTCTTAAGGTTCTGTATCATCATCATGATAAGTGATTTGAGATCTGAATCGTGTGTTTCTGGTGTGATGGTGGGTCCAGGACTTGCCATGGTGGGATAATTGGGTTCTGATGATGCCAAGTAACCTTGGTTTGTGTTGTTTAGTTTCTTATGCTTGCCCCCTGCCATCTGGTTATCTGTAGCGCTACCTGTCCTTGCTAATTCTGACTGTAGTCAGTCCTTCCTGTGACCCTGGTTTTATCAGAACTCCTCAGAGTCAGGCAATCTCTGTGACCCTGTGATTCTGGGATCCTGTTACCCTGGGCTTGTTAGAGCACCTGGGAGTGCAGCAGCTTCCTCTGGGTGTTGTGGGACTGGCTATGGAGCCTGGGCCTGAGGTCTGCTCAGGACACCAGCTCAGAGAGAACAGAATGTAATTTTGAAGTTCTTTTCGTATGGGATGAGAAATATTTCTTGCTTCATGCTTCTATATAGACCTACCCAGCTTTGCTTTCTAAATACTATTTGTTGAAGACATTGTGTTTTCTCCCTTGTGTATTTTTGATGCATTTGAAAAACCTGTGGGGGCTTTAGCTCTGTGGAGTTAATTCTGCATTTTCTATTTTATCCCAATAATCAATGTGTCTTTTTTGTGTGTGTGCCAGTAATATGATTTTGTTGTTGTTGTTGTTTCTATGGCTTGTAGTATGAGTTAAAATCAAAATTGTTTGACTTTCCAAATAATTTCCTGTATTTCCTTATACATTTGGGGATTTCTTTTTGTACTTACATTAAAAGTATTAAAGAGTATCATTGGAATTTTTATGAGGATTACACTGAATATGCTGAACACTTTTAATAATATGGCCATCTTTACTGTAGTAATCTGTCTAATCAATGAATATGAAAGGATGTTCTATTTTCTAATGACTTAACATTTTTCCTCTGTATTTTTTATAAATTTTCTTATAGAGGTCTTTCATATTTTTCAGTAAGGTTTATTCCTAAGAATTTTTAAAGCTGCTGTAAATGAAATTTTTTTCTTGGTTTCTCTTTAAAAGTTGTTCACTTTTGACATATAATAAGAGATATGAAATTTTCTATGCTGGGTTTGTATTCTACCACTTTGCTAATGAGTGTTTACCTGTTCTTAGTTTTAGGATTTCTCATGTATAGGATGATATTAAGTGCAAACAGGATTAATCTGACTTCTTTATAGGAAAGACCTTTCTGAAGAAGAGAATTTCTGCCATTTAAGTGGTGAATGTATACTGGTTAGATAAACCAGAGGGGAAGACTTTGGTGCATATGCATTGACCCCAAAATACAAAGGACCTTTGTGAATTTAAGACACTGAGAAAGGCCACTGTGGTAGAAGCTCATGATTGAGGGAGACGACAATGTGTTAACATTGCCCACACTGTCTCTGATGAATTTTGATGTAAGAAAATTCATTTGTTGCTCTTTTATGGATGGTATCTTGGGAATTATTTAAGAAATCCCCTCCTACTCTTTATGTTTTCTTCACTTAACAACTCGGTTTTATTATTCATGTTGTCTTTATTCTCCCTGAAGTTTGCTTTCACACGTAGCTTAATTAGAAATACAAATGGAGATTATTTCTCTCAAAACTATCACCAAGTCACTAGTATTTCCCCTTGTAATATGCCACACAACTTTGATCATATATTACTTTCTGAATATATACCAGTGCCAGACCATCCTACTTTGTTCCACTGCCTACCTCATTAGGATTGCATTAACATACTTTACCTTTATCTCTGTGGATTTGAGGCTATGCCTAAAAATCTTGTGGGCCTATCAAAGTACTTTTCTCTTACATAGAACATTTGAAAAGTCTTTCAACTTTCGTCCAAAAATGAGACACATTGAAGGGTTTGAAACAGGAAAGTGATTAGAACCCCATTTTCGAGTAACCATTGTGTTAGTTTTGTGTTACCAACAACATGCCTCACATATGGCCATCTCTGAAGAAAAATGGTATGTTCTACTCACAACTAGATAGCTCACATTTATGATGTAGCAGCCACACTGGTTTGAGCCACTGATGGAATGGCAGAATTTGGTAGCAGCTGATATGGAGA
This sequence comes from Montemys delectorum, assembly GCA_019843815.1. NCBI lineage: Eukaryota > Metazoa > Chordata > Mammalia > Rodentia > Muridae > Montemys > Montemys delectorum. The sequence continues at coordinate 9,272 of JADRCD010096632.1, read as the reverse complement.
ATGAACATTTGCATCTCAAAACAAGAAAGGAAAGATTGAGTTTCCATAATTCCCCTTTAAGAGCATGTCCCTGAGTGACCTAAGGACCCATCTATAGGCTCACTTTGACAAAGTCTTTATATTTAAACCTTTAGGAGACACAATATTCAAAGGTTGCAAATGTGATCACTCTAATGTGTAGGTTTCAATCTAATATTGACAGCCAGGATGGAGGCAATTTAGCAGCTTGGATGAGAAATGATGGTAGCTTGGCCTGGAGCAAAGTTAGAGAAAGACAATTTTAAGATTAATGGAGACTGATAGTTGGGTTTAGATATGGGATATGGGGAAGAGCCAAGGACAATTTCTATATTATGGACACCTGGGACAAAAGTAGCTGTTGACCAACCTATAGGGCAGCAGGAAGAAAGAGAATATCTGGAAAGAGTGCATAGCGTGAGTCTGAGTGTTGATCAGGAAATGCTAAAAATGAGCCACACAGGGGTCTAGATACTGGTATGGATTGATATTTCTTTCAATCCTGTGCCATAGATTTCAAGTCCCACTGAATAGTCATGCTGGATGCTAAAAACCTCCTTTATAGACAAACATAACTATTTTGCCTCCAATGTCAACATGTCACACAAAACTTCATGTAACCATGCCAATTATTCCCTGATAGTTTAATTTTTCTCTCTTTGCTCTCTCTTGGTACCTTCAGTAGGGATCTAGGGGATGGTAAACATACTACAATATAGTAATTGGGCAGAGTGTTTATTTTGTTTTGAATAGGAATGGCCCCCATAGATTTATGTGTTTAAATGCTTGGCTAAAGAGAATAGCCGAACTAGAAGATGTGGTCTGTTAAAGCAGGTGTGATCTTCTTGGAGGAAGGGTCATTGTGGGCACAGGCTTTGAGGTCTCCTATGCTCAAGCTATGCCTAGTGTGGTACCCAGCCTCCTTCTGCTGCCTGCAGATCAAATTGTAGAACTTTCAGCTTCTTCTCTAGTACCACATCTGGCTTCATGCTTCCATGTTGCCTATCATGATGGACTAAATTGAAACTGTAAGCTAGCCCCAATTAAGTGGTTTCCTTTATAAGAGTTGTCATAGTCATGGTATCTGCTCACAAAGATAAAACCCTAATTAAGACAATGTCTCAGCCAAATTTCTCATAGTTTGAAGGTAATGAACAATTCAAAGAATCTTCTCTGGAGGCGAAAACCTGTGTGTGTGTGTATGTGGTGTCTGTGTGTGTGTGTGTGTGTGTGTGTGTGAGAGAGAGAGAGAGAGAGAGAGAGAGAGTGAAGAAAAGACTGATCTCAAATTACATATGCAGATCTCTAATAATTGAATCAGAAGCAGATATAAAATAAATTGATATCAATTTCTTAGCAGAAGTGCCTGAACTATAGCGAAGTCTATAAAAGAATAGAAAATTGCTATATGTTCTTCTTTGGTTCTAGGGTCAGATAAGAAAGTAAACTCAAGGGCTTTAGAAACTTCCTGTCTCCCTACCACCACCCATCTCTGAAAACCAAACAGACAAAACAAGTGTGAGCTTGTGACCTGGACTCTACTCTGTGCAAGTGAGGCTGGGGTGTGGATATTTATAGAACCATGTGATTTAGCCTTAGGTGGTAGAGGAGCTCCATGCTGGATTCAGCAGTGACCCATTAATCCAATCAATGTAATATTAGCAACTGTGCCAGAGCAGTGAAGAGGTAGCTAGAGCTCTGTACTGCATTTGGAAAGACCAAAGTAACACTTGTGTGACAATCCAGACGCTGGTGAAATCAGACAGTGGCCAAGGTAGTGCTTAGCAATGTTTAATGCACAAATCTACACATTCCCAGGTAACACTTTCATCGTCACAGAACATAAAATCATACCCTGACTGCCTAAAACTTTTGTGATATTTGCCAGCATTCTGCAGAGAGTTGCAACTAGCCATTCTTGTAAATTTTATTTTATTTTATTTTTTTAACTTTTATTGCATTATGATGAGAAAAGTTATATGATTTCAATTTGTCTGAATTTTTTAACATTTAAAAACATATTTTAAGTAAATAGAATTAAATCACATTGTTTCCCTTTTGTACCCCAACTCTTCCCAAAGACTCCCTCTTCAATACCTACAATATCTTTTTTTGTCATATTCCTTAAAATTTATAAAATATTATAACAATAAAAATAAGTATTATAAAAGTTGTTTGATATAAAATAATCAATTTAACAGTGTTATGTAGATGCTTGTCTACAACAATACTGCAAATACATATGTTTTTCTCAGTATAAATTTCAAATAACTCCAAACATATTAACTGTATATTTCAAAATATTACATCACTACTAGTACTTTCTTAAATGAACATAAATATGTAAAGTCTTTTTGTTTGTTTGTTTTGTATTTAGTAGAGTTTAAAATCCTGGCTCTTACTGTGGTACAAGCCCAAAATAAGAACAATTTTTAGACATTGGATTTCATTGTAATAAGGCTGTACTTCAATGACCCTCAAATCACCTAAGGATTTTACCTCCATCGTAGCTAAGCTGACAGTTGACAGTTCTGCTGCACCAAGGAATGAATTGTAGGCACGATTTTTGAATACAGACTTCCTGCTATGGTCAAAAAGCTATTTGACTTGAGTGAGTGACTTTATTCTCAGCCCACAGAGAACAGGTTATATTCATTTAAGAAATGGTGTATGTATTAAGATGGTCTATCCATAAAGTCATTCCCCAACTGTTTCAATGAACAATGGTTCTGCATGGAAGGTGGAACAGACATTAGCTGAGGATAAGAATCTGGTCCCTTGGCTGTGAGGATTTTGAAAAGCATTCATCTCAGAGAAAGAGTAACTTATAAAGTCCTCTTCTTCAAACTTTATACAAGAGCTACAAATGTCAAGCAAAGCATTCAGTGTCACTCTTTGTTGTTCTCTTTCCTACAAGCCACCTCCCAAGTTAATTGCCCATGTCTCCCTTGGGTATATAAATACTTTTGAAATATATAAGCTGTTCTGAAAACCATAGTATAGTGTAAAAACATGAAATAAACAATACTACTAATAGAGAGGCTGAGATAGGAGAAGCAAGATTTCAAGACCCTTATGTTGTACACAGCAAGACACTGTCACAAACAAGCTGAAAGTATATAGAGATTGTACAATATTGGATTTATTTCTCCAATTACCAAATTAGAAAGACCATTGGATGACAATCAACAAATTTCTAATTCCTCATATTTTTGGATTTCTATCACTTAGGATATGTTGATACTACTAATTTTCATATTAAGATATTAAGAAAAGGTAATTGTCACTTCCTGTTGTTTTTGTTGTAAGAGATGGAATTAGATTTGTATGGATTTGTTGAAAGATTAATTTCTTGCTTCTTCCAGGGTGTAGTTTTGCTCCTTATGTTGATGTTTTCCATCTATTATCCTTTGGAAGGCTGGATTTGTGGAAAGATACTGTGTAAATTTTGTTTTGTCATAGAATATCTTGTTTTCTCCACCTATGGTAATTGAGAGTTTTGCTGAGTATAGTAGCCTGGGCTGGCATTTGTGTTCTTTTAGGGTCTGTATGACATCTGCCCAGGATCTTCTAGCTTTCATAGTCTCTGGTGAGAAGTCTGCCGTAATTCTGTTAGGCCTGCCTTTATATGTTACTTGCCCTTTTTCCCTTACTGCTTTTAAAAATCTTTCTTTGTTTAGTGCATTTGGTGTTTTTATTATTATGTGATGGGAGGAATTTCTTTTCTGGTCCAGTCTATTTGGAGTTCTGTAGGCTTCTTGTATGTTCATGGGCCTCTCTTTCTTTAGGTTAAGAAAGTTTTCTTCTATAATTTTGTTGAAGATATTTCCTGGCCCATTATCTTTGGAGTCTTCACTCTCTTCTATACCTATTATCCTTAGGTTTGGTCTTCTCCTTGGGTCCTGGATTTCCTGGATGTTTTGAGTTAGGAGCTTTCTGCTTTTTGCATTTTCTTTGACTGTTGTGTCAATGTTTTCTATGTTGTCTTCTGCCCCTGAGATTCTTTCTTCTATCTCTTGTATTCTGTTGGTGATGCTTGCATCTATGACTCCTGATTTCTTTCCTAGGCTTTCTATCTCCACGGTTGTCTCTCTTTCTGATTTCTTTATTGTTTCTATCTCCATTTTTAGATTCTGGATGGTTTTGCTCATTTCCTTCACCTGTTTGATTGTGTTTTCCTATAGTTCTTTAAGGGATTTTTGTGTTTCCTCTTTAAGAGCTTCTAGATCTTTACCTGTGTTCTCCTGTATTTCTTTGAGGGTGCTATTTATGTCTTTCTTAAGGTCCTGTATCATCATCATGATACGTGATTTGAGATCTGAATCGTGTGTTTCTGGTGTGATAGTGTGTCCAGGACTTGCCATGGTGGGATAATTGGGTTCTGATGATGCCAAGTAACCTTGGTTTGTGTTGTCTATTTTCTTATGCTTTACCCCCCACCCCCCGCCATCTGGTTTTCTCTAGTGCTACCTGTCCTGACTAATTCTGACTGGAGTTAGACCTTCCTGTGATCTTGGTTGTATCAGAACTCCTCAGAGTCAGGCAATCTCTGTGACCCTGTGATTCTGGGATCCTGTGACCCTGAGCTTGTTAGAGCACCTGGAAGTACAGTAGCTTCCTCTGTGTATTTTGGGACTGACTGTGGAGCTAGCATCCAAGGTCTGCTCAGGACACCAGCCCAGAGAGACTGGAAGGAACCTGAGCCACTCTGCTGGCAGAGTTCCTGTGTGCCTGGTCCTGCAGGTCCCAGTTACTCCCAGTGTTGGGACAGATGTTGGTCCTCCTCACCTCTGATCTTGAGAGTGTCAGAGAGCCTGGGAGTGGAGTTTCCTCTGGGTGTTGTGGGACTGGCTGCAGAGCTTGTGCCCAAGGTCCACTCAGGACACCAGCCCAGAGAGACCAGAAGGAGTAAATGAAATTTTAAAAAGCAAATGTTTTAAAAGCAAGAAAATCCATGAGATTCAACCCAGTCCCCCTACATTTTTTCTCCCTAGTCTGTGTTAGTATTTTTCCCTTATCTGGGTTCATCAACAGAATTTGTTCCCTTGTGGATTATCCATATCTCTAGTGTTTATTTGCTCATAGATTTATATGTACAAGTTACTGCTTACATATCTCTGACATGACCACCTTGGAATAATAAGAAGTTGGTGTCTCATCTCAGCGTCTAACATGTTGAATTCAAGAGAATCACAGAGTTAAGGCCAACTTGAGCTATGTAGCTAGTTTCAGGCAAGATTGGTCTATATAACAAGACCCTGCGCTACAAGAAACAAACAACAAAACCATAAAAGTCTAAGCCAGAATATCTCCCAAAATAAGGCCTCTGGTATGTCTGCTGGAGGATTTCATGTTCCCAGTCCTCTGCCACTACAATCCGATGAAGGAGCCAAGGTCAGGGGTCAGGCAAGGCTTGGGAAGGTTCCCGTACTGATGAACTACAGAGACAGGACTGCAAAGAAGAGAACTGGACTCCCCTGCATTATCGCTGTGGAATACACATTTTTGAGCTATACATGCATGAGTTGTAACATAGATTCTACTACTGGTTAGCACAGAAATCTTTATGTATGGAGAGTTAGACAAACTTAACCGGAGGTTCTTAGAAAGGCAACAAGCAGAGAGAGAGGGACTGCATATAAAGAGCCTACAACTTTTCCTCCTGAAGCCAAACTGATTCCAATATTAAAATCCTGAAACCCGTCACAAAAGACAGGTTGTCTTTTTTGTTCCTTCCCTCCCCTGACTCTGGAAGCTACCACAGATAAAATTTGCTCTGCTGCGATTCTTCAAAGCAGAAAAGTCAAAGGCCAGAATATTTTTGGTTTTCAGCCACATTTACAAACAGGGCTTTTCCTTGGATGATGTTCTTGGCCTTGTGTGGCCTGAAAGCAACCCCAAGGTCTGAGGGCACAGATCTTGGCCTTGTGGCTGCCCCCACACTTTCCTCAGCTCTATTTGTATATCTCCCTCCCTCCATCAGTGAAGGCCTATTGCTGTAGATCATGACCTTTTAGAGTATAGTATGCAATAGTTTAGGAGTTGAAAGATAGATCTCAGAAGTTTGCTCAGAGGAGATCTAAGCCTTTCAGAGGGGAACAAGCTTTAGATAGAGTTAACAACAGGAAGTTAATACAGCACATACATGAGCTGCAAGTGTAGCATGCAGTAATAGATGCCCTCCAGAGTTGAAGAGATTAAATAAAGTAGTATATAGAAGGAATTAGGCATCATGTTCACCCTGCCCATTACATGTATGTTTTATGAAAGATATGAATCACTAATGTTGAGGGCTGATAAGTTTTCTTGACTCAATTAAATTAACAGAAATGTTATGGTGTGACTAATTTTGCTGTCTCCTTCTATATTCATTGCCTGGCTTCCTCTCTTGCCCTTATAAAATCTGTTATCCTCAGGAAAGTTGGGTAAGTCTTTGCAAATTCAAAACAGAGTATGTCACTACCACAGGGACAAGCTCCCCCAAAACTTTTGAAGTCTACAGTCAAGCTCCATTTTTATAAGACTACACGAATGACCCAGGTCCTCCATACTCTCCTCAGTCTTTATTCTTTATAAGATCTCTCTCTCCTTCTCTTTATCCCCTCCTCCCTTCTTTGCTTCATCACATCCTTGCTTCCCTCCCCACTTTTCTTCTTCCCTCCTTCTTTTTTCTTTCCACCCCTCTCCTTTCTCCTCCCTCCCTCTCCTTCCCTTCTTCCCTGTCTGCATCTGCCCTTACACTCCTCCTCCCTTACATTCCATCCTAGCTTTCTCTCCTCCAACTCCCTTTTCTACTTCTTCCTTCTCTCCCTTCCTATTCAAAGAGGAGATCTCTCTAAGTAACCCAGATTACCCTATAACTTTAAATCCTCCTGCCTCATCTTCCTGAGTGGCAAGATGCCAGGTCTGTGCCATTAGGGCTGGCTCCCCTGTACTTCTTTAAGGCTCTCCATTCTTCAAATAATCTCCAAGGATCTGTCCCTTTGATCCCTGTGGTTGGAAGTGCCCTCCCAATGACTCGCCACAGTCACCTGTCCTCCTGAGCACCCTCCACTACCATAGCAGACACTTCCTTCTCTGCTCTGTTCACTCTGGCTTTTTCTTTCTATCACTCAGTGTGACTTAACATTTTGCTATATATCTACTTGGTTATCTAGTGTTTATTTGTCTTTCTCACCATGGTAAAAGGCACCCAAAGCAGGGAGTCCTTTCTTTCTCATAACAGGCACAAAAAAGTTTTTCAGGTAAAATAAGCTCCCAGATTGCCATGAGACTTTACACTGTAGTTTTGAAAAGAAGGCAGGGTCTCACTCACCATGATTCTGAGGGCTGGCCTAGAGTATTAGGTTCAAAGACACAGCTTACACCTTGAAGAGGGATATGGACAGAGGTGAATAAACGGGATAGTAAGGACAGTAAGACCCAGGTGTCTGCACAATATGGTTTTCTGATATTTTACTATAATGAGGATGAGCTTGGTGACAGGAGTCAGCCAGTGTGGTTTCCTCCTTAGTCATGCAGAGCTCAATGGGCTGTGAAATGCAGTGGCACCTGTGGTTCACTGACACACTCCTCTTCTCTGTGCACCATGTGTATGTGATGTGCTGCCTCAGACAACCTGTGTGCAGATTCTCATCGAATAACCTTGCCCTTTCAGCATGCCTGAGGAGTTCAGATCTGGCCCTCATGGGCCTGCTATGCAAGGTGCTTTGTCCCATGCAGGCTTTACGAATTTGTAGCCAAGCATTTCCTCATCCTGTTGGAAGTACTCTGAGAGACTTTGCAATGACAGTCAGTCAGTTACAGGTATCAGGTGGTCCTTCATTGTGGTCAAATATATCAGAAGCAAGGTGTGCAGTTCCAGGGTTTATGGCTACCATGTATATTCTGCAATGTTCTTAAGGGTTAGGGTCCTTTGTGGTTATAATATGGACTCTGCCATCAGACTACCTGAGTCTGAGTCCTAACCCTGCCTCTCAGTTGCTTTATATGAATCTCCACACATTGTTTAAGTCTTCCATCACTCAGCTTTGAAGATCCACAAGGGTGGCTTTGAAGAACTAAGTTATTTTGGGATACTACTCTGGAGATATAGACAAATGTCAGGTTAATGAGAAGAAAGCCTTTCAAGTAGCTATATTGCTCAATGATGAAGAGGGGGGAAGTATACATAAATACATACAGGAATAAAAAATCTTTAGGGGGAAGAGTATTCTCCTGAAACTATAAGACATTAGTGAAGATGATCAGCCAGGAGTCATGGTAAATGGGGACATGGGTATTATAGCCATCACTATCACTGGCAATCATGGCAGTTACATGGCTAAATGTGTACTCTTCTGGGCACAGTTATTGCTTCTTATGTGACGTGTATTTGTTTCTCAAAGTCTAGACCAAGGATGGGTAAGATAGGAGGTGTCACAGAGCATTGTGTTGCTTATAAAGTGTTCATTTCCCTTTTAGCTGTCTCTGTTTGTCATTGATGAAATAGATAATGTCTCATCTCGTGCCTGTGATGTTTACTCTTGATTGTTAACTTGACTGGTTTTGGAATAATCTAAAAGATGTTCTTCTGGGAGAGACTGAAAGGGTATTTTTCCAGAAGTGATTACTGAGGAGACAGGATTCTTCCTTGGAGTGGGAAGCATCTTCCTGTAGCTATCCAGATAGAAGGAAGTCTAATAGCAAAGCTTTGTATGCTTACCTTTGCCTCTTGGTGCCTCTGCCATTACTATTGGCATTACTCACTGATATCCAAACTGGGTTCCTTTTTCCTTCTAAACATGGACTAAAGACCAGCTGTTCTCCAAGAACCCTCCAGGCCTTAAGTACCAGATGGGGATAGTTGAGGCATCTAGCCATGCAGATTGAGTTGGCACTGGGTTCTCAGTCTCTCTAGTCTGAAGCCAGCCATTGCTGAACCACCAAGAACATACTTTGTAAGTCAATTTAATAGATCTCTTTTTCATGTGCACATACATACACACACACACACACACACACACACACACACACACACAGATATATTTGGCCCTTAGAGAATCCTAGCTGACACAGGTCCTATGATGGCTTATATGCCACTCACTATAAATGCTATAAATGTTTATATTTCCATTTTTATTGAAGAGAGTTGGCTTCAAGTATATTTCCTTATTTGTAGTTAATTTTTGTATTTATCCTATATCTATTAGAAGTTAGGTTGGAGCCGGGTATTGGTGGTGCACGCCTTTAATCCATGCACTTGGGAGGCAGAG
>JADRCD010096630.1:0-15967 GCA_019843815.1 Montemys delectorum | reverse complement strand
GTAGACAAGTATCTACATAAGACTGTTAAATTGATTGTTGTTTTATAATAAACAACTTTCATAATACTTATTTGTATTATTATAATATTTTATAAATTTTAATGAATATGACAAAAAAGATATTGTAGGTATTGAAGGGGGTCTCTGGGAGGAGTTGGGGTACAAAAGGGAAACAAGAATGTGATTTAATTCTATTTACTTAAAATATATTTTTAAATGTTAACAAATTCAGATAAATTGAAATCATGTAACTTTTCTCATCATAATCCAATAAAAGTCTAAAAAAAAAGATATTAAGAAAAAAAACCAAAAAACAAATTACCAACACTTTTAGGCTTATACACAGCACCCTCCAGTTACCTGGTCCTAAGTTGCTCTCTTCTAGTGTCCTGTTGCCTCATCTGCAAAACAAAGTATCTTTAAAAGAAATTTTGTTCTCATCGTCTCCATTTAATGGATCCTGGGGGAAACTGATGAGAAGAACAGTTTTTAAGAGATTATGGAGGCCCTCTACTCCCCTCTCTGCCCAGTATATCTGCCGTTCTGGTCAGGGCATTTAAGGCTAGATATGGGCTCACAGCTCCTCAAAGCAGTTATTACCTTGCTGCCCAGTTCTAGTTCAAGAGTCCCCTCTCCCACGACACCATTGTGCCTTCCAGTTTGGGTTTTCACATACTGGCAATTGACTGCTTGCCCTGCCCCTCTTCTCTCTCTGTTTATCTCTTTGGTGGGTAGCACTGCTGAGTACTCACTTTATGGTCTTTTTATTCACTTTTGAATATTAATACAAAGCTTTACTTAAACCTGTAAAGTCATTCTGAGATCTGAATGAATGAGATCTGAATCTATATCACAAACGCAGGAAATCTGGTTATTAAAATACAGAAATTAGTGCTGTTAATTGTGAGGATATTTTTAAGTGATCTATGCTAAAGGATGTTGAGGCATCCCACAAAGCCACTTACTGGTATTCAGCTGACTAATTCTGGCTCATAAAACTTCTCCATGTTAATGTGTGAGTTCTGACATTGGGGCAAGCTATTTCATTTGGGCTCCTGCTGCCTTCTTGCTGTAAATGGGAAGAGCTAGTTATTTGTTCTCAGCCATGCACACTTGTGTCTTTAAGGACAATATTTTTAAACACTTTCCTCTTCCTCTCTTTTAGATTCCTATGGAATCTGTACTGACTAATTTTGTGTATCAACTTGACACAGGCTGGAGTTATCACAGAGAAGGGAGCTTCAGTTGGGGAAATGCCTCCATGAGACCCAGCTGTGGGGCATTTTCTCAATTAGTGATCAAGGGGGTAGGGCCCCTTGTGGGTGGTGCCATCTCTGGGCTGGAAGTCTTGGGTTCTATAAGAGGGCAGGCTGAGCAAGCCAGGAGAAGCAAGCCAGCAAGGAACATCTCTCCATGGCCTCTGCGTCAGCTCCTGCTTCCTGACCTACTTGAGTTCCAGTCCTGACTTCCTCTGGTGATCAACAGCCATGTGGAAGTAAGCTGAATAAACCCTTTCCTCCCCAACTTGCTTCATGGTCATGATGTTTGTGCAGGAATAGAAACCCTGACTAAGACAGAATCATATTCTTCATGTTTTTCTAGGTCCCATGATCACGTTATTTCCTGATTACAAAAAGAACTGATGATTCCTGGTGCTGTAGACATTCACTCATTCAATGATATGCCAGGCACTTTGCAAGTGTCAAAGGAGATCTACAGATACATAAATTGTAATTCTTGTCCGCAGGTTCCTTTTAAATCTAATACAGAGAAGCAGATACAAATAAGTCTATTATTAGACATTATAAAGGAAGTGCTAATTAGGATTACATCCGTCAAATGCAAATGTTGAACTGGAGACATTGGAAATGTTTTATGGAAAGGGCAGGTTTGTAGTTCATATCGGATTTGATATTTTATAGGCAGCTGCAGTGCAAGAGGCAGTCCTTGTTCTTAGCTTTAAATAACGTGATATTTGACTGTTTGGGGGGATCCTATGGTATGGCTATAGAGCAATATACTTCTGAGAATGATACAGAAATAAATATCTTAGGTTGGTTATGGGGTCTCTGCCTTCGCTTTTAATCTCTGTTGTTTCATATGAAATTAGCTAAGCATCATAATAAGTGAATGAGTGTGGTTATGTTTTATTTAAAGTTCATTTACAAGATGGCCTGATTTGGCCAATAAACTTTATGTATTTGTCCCCCTTGTGACATGCAGGATGGGTGACAGTGAGTCTAGAGTGAGCCAAAACTGCTGGGCTAGGGATATTTCTGCATAATTTTCTATGGTAAGGAAAGAATTCTATAGAAAAGAAACCAACGTTTCTGAAAATGCTCAGGATAAAACCAAACCAAAAAAAAAAAAAATAAGGTACACTAATTGATACACTAATTGATGAGATGATTAAAAGTAGGCTATGCTAAAAAATGATAAATATCTAATTCAAATAGCAGAATATTGAGCAGGACCCATGAGTGAACTCTTATATATATATATATATATATATATATATATATATATATATTGTTATATATATATCTTGTAGAGTCAGTATCAGTTGTGTAGATCAGGACACTCAGTGCTTTGGCTGGGTAATCCAAGAAGGGTTTGGTTGAGATTATTTACAGAGATGTGGATAAATTGAGGGAAACCATAAGAATTTGTGTGGTACTTCAGTGATCTTAAAAATTAGGGTCCCTGAAGTGATGAAATTTGAGAACCCACAAAGACAGAATGGAAGTAGACAATGGGGAAGCTCTGGCCCCATTTACCGTGATAATAGAATAAACTGGAAACATTACCTTGACTTGGTTACCCTCTCCTACTGGTTCTGGAGCAGAAGAGGGACAAGAAGGCAGTCTAAGGCATAGGAAGTCCTAGGTTCCATTTTCTAAAGCATGGATTAAGATGGGGAAAGGTAAAGAATGACCTTGAAAGGAAAATCAAAATATTTGTTTCTATGATATATTGATGGTGAGATAATTGTCCTTTAAAAAGTAATACAGAAAAGATACTTCTGTCATTTGAGATACTGGTCAATTCCATAGCTTCTTGTATGGAGAAGGCTATGTGATGGATACGCACTAATGGAGATGAAGGGAATGGCTATGTGATGGATACGTACTAATGGAGATGAAGGAAATGTATATATCCTTCTAGGCTGAAGTTCTACAGAGATCTCACTAGACACCCTGACTCTTCCTTTGCTCTGGCAATGTGGAGGCTAGGTCTGGTATAGAAGATCACTGGAGAAGTAGACAGAAGCCAGTTGTTAGTCACAGAACTTTTGCCTGGACTAGCTCAACCATTATTAGAGCTTGGACCATTTGACAAGTTTTGCTGTATTGCTGTTGAGTTTCTGAGGATTCATTTCTTCCTTCAGCAAAAGTGAATCGTGTTGGTGAGAATGGTTAGGAAAATCATACACAGAACTAAAAGGAACCAGCTAGTATCACTTTGCTGGGAAGTTTTTTGGTGTAGTATATTGTGGGATGCATTTTTGAAAGACCACCAATCACTGTCTGCTAGTTAGCTATCTCTTTCTGCAGGGCTGTGATACAGTTTTATAAACCTGGCACCTTACTCATCAGAGTATTTGATGAAGTTATTTCTGAATGTGTTTGTTTTCCCAATTTTACCCTGTCAGGCTTTCCAGGTGTTACAAAGTCAGGCTAATTATTCAGGGTTACTCTCTCTGGAAGTTGAAATGCTTGATGTGACTTGGATCTAAGGTTCTTCCTGTAGACCAATAGCATCTCCCTGTGGGAAGAGCTTAGACTTTCCAACCTGAAATATCCATGCTTGAGTTTCACTCTGGTCACACATTAGCTATGTGACTTCATGCATGTGGTTTAAATGAACCTTATTTATTTCTTGCAATCAAATGATGATACCTGTGGGGAAAGATTATTGTGGGTATTTAAGAGATCAATGTCAAGAAAACTCACACAGAGGATGATTGGTATCTTGTAAGAATGGAATGGTTGATACTCTCTTTGTATTCAGACTATGAAAATTCTGCTAAGATTTTAGTTGGCAGTATTTGAGTTAGCCAGAACATAGCATTAAGTCTAAACTTCCTGTGTCATTTTGTTGGTTAGGCTTGAATCTCAGCAGAGTTACAATGAGTATCAAAGAAAGTAGTTTGAGAGAATAGTCTATAAAGGATTCTATTCAATTAAAATCACAGAATTGTCAGGCATTGTGGCACATCCCTATGATCCCACCGCCACTGGGAGGCTGACATGGAGGATTAAAGATTGTGAAGCATAAATCAGTTTGGGTTACATACTGAGACCTTGCCTGAAAAAAGTACAGACCAATACACACACACACACACACACACACACACACACACACACATACACACACACACACATACATACACACACACACATACATACACACACACACACACACACACACACACACACACACACACACACACACACACACACACACACACACACTTTGGACTAATGGATCAGAGGTTAGCATATGAGTTAAGATAGATAGATGGTGGACCACAACCATCATTTTAATCACAGAGTGTGTTAAATCACTTATTTTCTCTAGGTTCTTGTATAATCAGCAATGGATTGGAAATGTACCTTCTCATCATTTAGAACTCACAACATGGCTGTGAGGCTCAGAGAAGAGCATATATGCAAAGCAAGGAATGGCTACTCAGGAAATACCATGAAGGTCAGTTCTTCATACTTTTGGTACCTTGCCTTTGACAAAATGTCACTGAAAGCGTGAAATACATGAGTAGATAAAGAGGAACTATTAGTGCCACTCAGATTACAGTTGGTCTCCTAGTGATGGACGGGTCCGAGAAGTATCTTGGAGAGGATGGCATGAGTTGAAAGTCAAATAGCTTAATTCTTCATTAACTAGATATCTATAGCAAAGAGGTTAAGTATAGAAGGAGAACTATCCTAAGATAGCGGCAAAGCCAGAATCCCAGCACTGTGGGATTTAGAATGAGTACTATTTGTGTTGTCTCAGTGTCCTTCAGATTTGATGAAGGCATTGTACATACTCCAGGAAGAATGCCCACCTATTGTTAACACATCTGTCTGTGAGATTATACCTGCACGCTGTTCTCTACATAAACAAACTGTGCAGTCCTTGATATTTAACACTTTCTTCTTTTCCCTAAGAGCTCTGAAGGGATATATAATTGTCTTCTGAGAATTCAAAATTGGTGATTAGGTTACCTATACCACCTCTTTAATTGAATGGAAGGTAAAACATGTTGAATTGAGCCTGCTTCATGGGTCTAGACTCTAGAGTTTCCATGTAGATGTAGAGGTAAAGGTACATGAATGCTATCACATACAGCCATAGTTCTGTCATTAATGAACTATCTATGAGGCACTGTTCTTGCAATAAAGATTCTACGACAGCACTGGGGGTTGTTTTTGTTGGAGAATAAATGCTGGCTTTTAAAGGTGGGATGTTCTATGATACTAGAATCTGCTTCAGTCTGAAGAAACTTGTTCTTGGTAGTTTGGTTGTCAAATAGAAGTTCTGGTAACTCACTACTCTAAAGCGACTGTTTATGAGAGTTGCTTCTTGTTGGGTGGGAGTTTGTTCACTTGCTCCATGACTGGAATTGATGATGGATCAGTTAAGTAATTCTTTCATGCCACTGATGCTTCCTATCTTGGAAGTAAGTCAACACTGGATATCAGTGACGCTCTAGGAATGTGCCATACACACGTATTCTTGTATCTTCTAGCTTTGGAGAACGATGCAGAAATTTGAGGTTCTCTTGATTTCACATAAACTCACTGGGAGCTCAAACTTCTGTCAGCTGATTATAGGGATCTTCACTTTAAGGTCTGGCTTGAACCTAAGGATCCAACAAAAATGCAAGTGAAAATACTTTCTCATCTCCTCCTGGAAGAACAGGCTTTCTTTACTCATAGGTTTGGGTATCTTTACGGAAAGTGATTCCTCAGTTGTAATATATGATTACTTATTTTGACCATGTAATTGTATTCACAGACTAAATATATATCAGAAATCATCAGGGTCAGTATTTCCATCTGGTGTTACTCATTTTCATATGATAGATGTTTATGTTTGATTTCTAGAGCAGACTTAGAGCTGATTATGAATCCTTTGATGCAATCGATTAGATGTGAAGACTAATAACCAGGGCCAAGCGATTTTAGGATTAGTTTACATTACTGGTTTGTGGAATTTGTTGCATCTTGTGGAAAATAATGGGTTTGCAGAAGAGTAGACATGAGGTCCTGTGCTCACTATTCATGAAACAGATGTGTAGACTGGAGAGTACATTTCTGATTTCTCTTCTCCCCTTTCTCTTTGGCATTTGTAAAAATAACACTAATTCCTATTTGAAAGCTTCTCTTTGTCATCTCTTACCCTGTGACTTGGTGCCTTATCCAAGCAGAGGAGAATAAGGTGAGAAGGTAACTTTTTTCCCAATGTCCACCATCCTTGTCATGTGGTCCTAGATGACACTTCCTGTAGCAGATCCTTAGCTGCTGTGTGACCTTATTTAAGACGTTTGATCTCACTTTGGGTCTGAAAACTCAAACCAAAGAAGCTAATCTATATCTGAGCACTACATTCCCTAGAAACAGTAAATTTCAACATTTCCCTTATTAGTTAAGTCTGAGGTGAGACAATTTCATCACGTACTAAGCAGGGAAACAGGAAACACAAAGACAGTATCAAAAAACACTAACAAAAATGAAATCAAATAGCAAAATGAATTGCTTTTTGTAAAAACATGAGTTTTCAGCATCCTGGCTTGAGAATTAGGTGAAGGGGCAGGTCAGAGTCTTTGAAAGGGACCAGTGAGAGATCAGAAGAGCCAGTATGTGGTGCATAGTTTTGAGGAGAAGAAACAAATGTAGGTATCTGTGGCAACACCTTCTTCTTCTCATTGTTTATCTCTTCAGCCGTCCTTCAATCTACACAGAACCACCAGCGCAAAACCACTGCACCCTCAACACATTGGCCCACATAGATCTTACATAGCTGACCTGAAAACTAAAATGGAAATTAGTTCACTGCCCAGTACCTGCTTTTGGCCAGGGCTGAATATTAGCCAGTATCAGGCATGTGTGCACTGAATTCCTACTTAGTCACAGTGGTTTAGAGAAGGCAATTTGGAACAGAATTTGGGAATCCCCCTCTCTCACCTGCAGCAAATCTAAGCAATTCTCCAAAATGATTCTTGAGATTTAAAACATTGTTTTATAACATGAAGCATTTATCCTTATAATTATGTCGTTTAGCACAGCATCTAGTATTATCTGGCCACAGAATCTCAAAAGATGTTTCCTTGAGCCAGGCACAGCAGTACATACTTTTTAACTTATTTTAGCACTCTGAAGTCAGAGGCAAGCAAAACTTTTTGAATCTTATTCTATATCATGAGTTTCAGGCCATCTACAGCTAAGTAGTTTTTTTTTTTTTTTTTTAAATATTTCCTTGAAAGATTGGAGATGACACTTCTGTCCCAATTTATAAATAAGATGTGGACAGGATGAAGAGGTCAATGCTTCTCCTTTAAACTTACTAAACTCATGTAGGTGTTTAGATTTATTGTGGATGTATTTATGTATATGAATGGGTAAGGAATTGCCTGCATGTGCAACTCAGACGTCGGCTTTCAGAAGTCCCCTCTCCCCCTCTGCCTTAGGAGTTTGGGAGAGAGGACTTGTGTTGCGTGGTTGGGTGGCAGGCACCTTATCCACTAGACTTATCCTTATCTCACTAGACTTTTGTCTACTTTTTCAGAGCTGAGAATTGCCAGGGGAGAAAAACATCCACGAAGTCATTCAATATTCAGTTCTGTATCTGCGGGGCCTGGAAGTTTCCATGGCCATGAATTTCATAGGGGCTATGATATGGGGCTTTCAAATCCTACTTCAGTGTACCTCCTAACACTTCCGGAGAAAGCATACTTGTACTGTTTATCCCTTATATATTGTACAAGGCAGGATTTATCGTCGAGGCAACTGTGCAAGCCAACTACTTTTCTAATATTCTCCCGAATATTCTTTCCATAAGTATTTATAGTATTCCCATTCTGGAGCAGACTGTGGTCCCAGGCATTGTATGAGGGTCAGAGATGATATCGGATGCCTTCAGGGAAGTATGTGTCCACATTCTTTTCCTTTTATAATAAAACTACACTGAAGTTTGTTTCGTGCCTCTTCTGCCTCCCTATCCCATTGTAAAGGCCACCATTGGACAGAGGAGCCTTCAGTCTCCTGGGTGACATTTGAAAAGCCCTATAGTCTAGCCCAAGGTTTCAGTACCATACTTTACACAGATACATGTATCTCAAAGTCAGCCTTGGAGCTGTCCATGTAAGTCTTCCCACCATTCTCCCAGCTAGTTTCACACCATGCCTCTTCTCTCTCCAGCTTCCGGTTGGCCCACTTCCTCCATGGGTTCATATAGAATGTCCAAGCTGTCGATGCATCGCTAACTGCTGTGTGTCTGTATGAGGGCTCTACAGAAGTCTACTTGAACTTGTCATATCTTGCCTGCTCTGTGATTGTCATCTTCAGGCCCCGTTATTCTCTCCCTCTCCTGGTAAACATAGCATGCATTGGAGACTGATTTCTGGTTGTTCTTTTATTGAAATACCTCTCATAAGTCCCTTTTGTCTTCAGATTCACCCCAAACCAAATAATCTTCATTTTCTGCCCTGTGTCCACCATTTTTGTTCATGTGTTCTAGTGTTCCATATATACCCATCCAGGAAACCCTTCTCTGTAAATATGTTAGGCTGTGTTGAAGCATGCATGTGTTTGTTAAGTTGGTTTTATTGCCCTTAAACTTTAATCGAAGTGTCAGGTTTTTCACAGAGCCCACGACAGAACCCCTACAGCCTCCCTTATGTACAATGCGAACCCTTGTTTTCCTCCCAGGGTACATACATATTTATTGGACTTGCAGCTTGTAAAGGCATAGAGTCCATGCTTCAGGTGGCTTTAGGTTTCTGTTTATATCTCAAGTACTTGTCAGAATATTTGGTTAAGAATAAAGATTAATTAGTTAATCAACCATTTAATCAATTAATGGAAGACAAATAAGGTATAATAAGATAGTAAGTAATTCCCTGGTCCAAACATTGAGGGTTTAAACATAGGTTTTCGTCACTTAATGTCCTATCATCACCCGTGAAATAAAGACTGTACAAGTCCTTCTTGGACTTGGTCTGCCAAGTGCCTGACCTTGGGTAGAGACCCTGTAAGCATTTGCAACACCTTTGATTTGGCTGTAACACACTCCTGTAAGGAGGAGAGTATTGTACAAACTGGAATAACTGGAAGAAGCCTGGGAAGGTAGACAGGTCATCAGCTGGGTCCTGAGTAGTGAGCCATAGGAAAAGACATGTCCTGTTTACCTTTCCTGTCCTTTCTGATCTCCATGCCCTTTCTCAAACCCAAACAACGGTCATCTTTTAGGATCTTGAGTTCCAAGGCTCCTCTTTCACTGTGCCTGGCTCTCATTCGACAAGAGGGCCAGGAAAGCTGAATTCAGGCCGCTTACTGTTCCTCCAGGCCTCCCACTGTCAAACCTTGTGTCTCTAGCCTTGCTGGGCTCAGTCCAGGAAACATCTGCAGAGACAGCTGCAGGGCTACATTCTCACTCACAGGGCCTGGCCTCAGCAACCTGCAGGGCCACCTTCTCCAAAAGGCTGTGTGGGGAAGCTGAAGAGAACCAGGAATGGTATTGTCACCTGAGGCACAGAGGGTTCCAGTGACGTGACCCTATTGTCTAGAAGACAGCTGGTTGTTGTTTTGTTCTTTTCAGTACAATAAATAAAGCCTTCAGTTGCTATGGCAATGTCTGAACTGCCACAGTGCCTCTGAAGGTCCCTTCTGCAGCCCCCGGCTGGGCTCTCAGCCTAGAGAGGTTATGGGGCACATGGAAAGCAAATTATTTGCACAGATCCAGCTAATGAATAGCTTTGGACAGGGGACTTCCTGAAGCTGGTGGTGCGCTCCACCCAAGCAATTTGATTGAAAAGTGCATTGTTGTATCTTCCACAAGGCTAAGCCATTTGTTGGACCACGCCTGCCTGGAGGCCAAGCCTGGCTCACTCATCTCACACCTGAGCCTGTAGAACATCTTCCCTGCTTTGCTTCTTCACATGCTGGGCTTCCTCCTGGGCAGGCCCTCCAGCTTTTGTGATTCCTGGGTATGTGCAGTCAGGTTGGATGGGGTTGGGGGACCGAAAGCCTTTGAAAGGGTCCTAAGTTCAATAGATTTCTTTTGGGGATCTGAACAAAACTGTCTTCCTTGGTGCTTTTCACATGCACACACCCCTACTGTGAGCTTGCAATACTACCACCAGGTACCATCACCAGGGTGCACAGAGATGGGTGTGCCTCCTAAAGGGAAAGAACAAAATGTACTACGGAGTGGTTAATGAACAAGGCGATAGATTACTGGGGATGAGAAAAATGAGGTCTGGCCTGCCAGAAGATTTTAAAGACTTTCTTCCTAAACACGTGCCAAGGCCCTGGCTGCTTAGATCTTCTCTCCCTGGGAACCTCTGCAGTTTGCGTCTTTGATATGGAAATGCGCCCATTGATCCCTGCTGGAGGACCTATAGCCTTGGACTGGGAAGGCAGCCTCAGGTTGAAAGAGAGCAGAATTCAGCTGGTGGCTCTTCCCACTTCCTCCATTCTCTCCCCTGTCTGGAGGTTTGTTTCTTTTCCAGCAGTCTCGTTCCCATCTCACATTCTTCCCAGTGCTTTGGTCGGGACATCTCTTTGTTTTCAAAAGCAAAATAAATGAATTCTTGATAAGGGCTGCCATGCTCCTAAAAATCCATATGGGGATAAAATGTAGAAGTCTTCAAAAGGAAATGTGAGCTGCCAGATACTCCCTTGGCCCACCATGAATAATTCAACACTATAGGTAGACTCAGACTGGTTTTGAAGTGGCTTTTACATTAACCAACTAACCAAAGGAAAGTGTTGGGCCTGGTTGCAGGCAACAGAGCCAAGGCCCAAGACACTCATCAAATATATTCATTAGGAATTCAGCTGCTGTCCTCAGTGTGTGTGTGCTATCAAATATGTGGATAATTAAATAATGGGACTGAATGCTGATTTTGAAAGAACAATGTCATATAAGTACATAAATTCATAAGTCTATGCACTTATCCAACCAAGAGTTTCTAAATATTCTTAGGATCTGTACCAGACTATTAAGAAAACAAAACAAAACAAAACAGCGTAAAAATACTATGGATCAAGAAGGCGTGGTACCCTTGCTGCCTATATGATTTTCCTGAAATAACAGTAGAGACCTAAAAAACCTTCAAAATTCAAAGTCATACTACAAATTTAATCCATATTAATTTGTTATTATGTCATATAATCTATAGTTATTCAATACAGAGATATTTTCCAGATTTATGAGTAAATTTAACAAATATGTGTTGAATATATTTACTGTGCACAGTGTGATTTGGTGCTATCTATCTATCTATCTATCTATCTATCTCTCTATCTCTCTATCTATTCTGAAATGACTAGCTTAACTAGCTAATGAGCCTATCATTTTGTATGGCTGTCTTTATTTTTGTGTATTAGTAGAGATTTGGTTTCAATCATTTCCAAGTCTATAGTACAGTATGTCAGTCATCACCCTGTAGATGTGAGGAATCAGGGCCCATTCATCCTACAGCTGGGAGCTTCTATACTTGCATCAGTGTCTTTCCACTTCTGTGCTCCTCTCAGATATTAGTAGACACCTTTCTAATTTTACTCGTTGTTTCCATAAATTTAACTTTCTGTTTTATACTTAAGTGAAATCATACAGCATTTCTCTGTCTCTAACCATGACACCTTTGTTTCATTTGAGTTGTTTATAATGAGAGGTTTCCTTTTATACACAACTAAATTTGACTGTCATTCTTCCCATTGTGTGTGTGTGGGGGGGAGTATGTGTGTGTGTGTGTGTGTGTGTGTGTATGTGTGTGTGTGAGTATGTATGTGTGTGTCGTGTGTGTATCACAATTTTGTTCTTGAAATTGAATCTTGCAATGTTATCTAGTCTAGTCCTGATTTTCTGGGCTCAATTTAATCTTCCTAATTTAGTTCCTCAAGTAGCTAGGATCCTAATTTGTTATCTGTGAATGAATGGGTGCTTTTGAAAGCACAGAGTTCATATAAGTACATAAGTTCATAAGACTGTGTACTTGCCCAACCAAGAGTTTCTAAATTTTCTTAGGCAATTGTGTTGTTTATATTTCTTGTTATTACGAACAATACTGAAGTGCGTGTAGGCATGCAGATGTCTCTTTGAGATTCAGACTTGGTTTCCTTCAGATGTGTACTCAGAGATGAGATTGATGAGTAACATGTGGTTCTTTATTTAATTTTTAAGGAAAAGTTTCTATTGTCTTCTACAGTGTCTATACCAGACTGCATATCCTCCAGTAGTGTACAGACTTCTCTCCTCTGGATCCTCAGCAACACTGGTCATCTCTTCTGTCTCTGGTGTCTATTATATTAGCCATCTTAATGGAAGATGCTATTTCACTGTGTTTTAATGTTCCGTTTCTTAATGATTAGTGAGGTTAAGTGCCTCTACATATCCTCAGTGATTGAGTATTTGCAAAGTTTTTCTGTGAACCATATTTATGGAAAGTATGGGTAAAATAATACATGTCTAATGAATCATAATGAAGGATCTCTAACAGTTTGGGGACCTATGCTATGAGAAGAATGTTTTTTTAAAAAGGCACTGCTACTGGTTTAAAGTATGAACCTCAATTTACAGTCATGGAAAGGAACAGAAATATAAAGTGGTTGAAACAGATCCTGGATTCTATTCTAAGTTTTATTTAAGAATCTTGATATGACATAGGGGAAATCTCCTTACCTCTCAGAATTTTGTCTCCTCATGAGAAATCAGTGATAAAAAATATTTGATATATAGAATTTTTAAAGAAGAAAAGTCATTTTGTTCAATACCTGTCCATAAGAAAACTCGATAAATTTTCCATCACCATTATTGCTAATCTGTTGACCAAAAATCATTCTTCACAATGTTTCCATTATGCATTATCTTGGGCTTTTTCTGAGGTTTAAGCTGTCTCCCAGAGTCAAATATATTCCTGAAAGAATAAAAATTCACCTCTACTAGGAATGGTTGGAATATTCTGCTTCTGACTTTATGGACAATTTTAATGATTAGCTTGTGAGTTCTCCTGTGCTATTTTAGATCAGTTCCTGTACTTAGCTGGTTTTATCTGAAAAAGCAGAAGCTCAGATCAATAAGATCATTTATCTTTCTCTTTATCCAAAAATGACATTTGAATATCAGGTAAAGTTGCACATGGCATCCAAATGCCACGAATCAGTAAGTCTTCCAAATTAAAAGACTCTTTGTCTTTATAGGATGCCGCAGGCACAAAAATCTGCATATAATCTCCTGTGGTAGGTTCCTATCAACATATAGTGCGATGAGGGCTGGGTATCCAGGTTGATGGTAGATCTTAGCATATTCACAACTTCAAGTTCAATTTCTAGGGACACCAGATAAATAAACAAGCAAGTATAACAGAATCTTGAATAAAATTTTATCTGGGCAATGTGTACATACTTATGTGACATCTCAGTCCCAGGGTATCTCACTATATATGAGCAAATAGTAACTTTGGCCCCAAGCATTTTACATAAATCATATAAAACTTCTGTTATTTTGTTTTGTTTTAATCAGGACTTCACCATGTGTTATTGGATGGCCTTAAATGGGCTATAGACCAGAATGGGTCAAAGACGCAAAGATTCACCTGCCTCTGCTTCTGCTGGGTTTAAAGAATTACACTGCTACACCCAGCTCCAACATGTTTTTTTGTAGATCCCATATTTCTTCTCATTCTTGTGTCTTTCTACAGTCTGAAGCCTCTTCAGACTCACCTGGGCTGTTGTCATTCTCCACCAAATCTGTCTGCAGATGATGGGAATATTGTGGGATTTGTGATTTACTGTCACATTGCATCGAAGTGCACAGCTGTTGTAGGTAGACACTCAGAAGGGACACTTATTTTTCTTTTGTTTGTTTATCTATTCACGTTTCTGTGACTAAACTAAATGTAGGAGCTATGTGCTTATTTTCATTCATGAAGATGTATTGCCCACATAAGACAAAGTGAATACTTAGGAGATGTAAGTTGAGAGGGCATTACATGTATGCATAATGGGGAATTCAAGTCTCAAAGTCTCTAAGATATATGTGAGAGTTATCGTCTTTTTCTGCATCTACAACTAATGGTCCACAACCGGTGATAGAATATTAAACATGTCTTGTAGATTCTAACACCAAAATTTTCTAGAATCCAATCTCTTCGTTTTCTCCAACACTTCTTTATTGAGATATCTCAGTTCAGGCTCACTTCTACCCTTGAGTGCATGTAGAGTGCAACATGCTGAGGATGCAGCTCTGAAATCAAGTCTTGGGTCATTCCTTTACTTTCCATGGAATTCTAGGAAATCAATGTAGGGACAATAGTCAGTATGTAGTATTTAAGTCCTTGAAATTGTCTGATGTGTTTACCATTTGTCTTCCTCTGTAAAAATAACACCCATTTAATTGCTGGGACCTGTGGTAGCCCTGTAGACCACTGTGGCTGCAGAATGGAAGAGTGGCCAAGACTAGCAGCTACTCACTTGTAGTACTCACTGTCATAAATGCTGGTGTAGACTGTGTATGGTGACAGACTCAGTTTCTGATACCCATTGGATACACAGTGATGGAAACATCAATCCAGAAGGCTTCATACTTCCATGCCATCTTCATCTCCCTCCAATTCTCTTTTCATTGAGATTCTTTACTGTATCATCTCATTGGTGCCTTTATCAGGTTATTCCTTTAACAGATCCGTATGATGGGGTGAGGGCTTTGCTCTGTAATGTAGCTCTCTAGCCCACAATGATCTAGATTTTTATCCAAAAAGTAAGCTCACCTTCTGCTTCATGTGTACTGCATATACGGCTTTATGCACATGTAAGACCCTCTTCTTCTTGCCACTTTGACAGCTTACTATCTCTGTCTATTATATCTATTCAATTCTTAGCACACACCCTCTGAGTTCTTTCATTATTACAATTCTATTTCTATTAGCATAACAATGCCAAGGCATTTTAAGTGCCAGTCATAGTGGTATATAATAGAAGATGTGCCACTCTGTTTCTCATTCATAAAGGAAAGTTTTTCTAGCCCCCCCCCCCCTTAGGTACATTCTAGAGTTACTTGATGACTTCAGTGCTGATAAGGCTGATTGTTTAACAGGAGCAGCCTTAAGAGAGAGAATTTAGGTTCTCTGGGCAAGCTTCTGCCCCGTAGCATAAAATCAAAGAGGGCACGTTTTGTTAATGTGCTTTATCTTGCCCATCAGCTCTGAGGACTAATTCCACAGGGTGATCACAGTTACTGTGCCTCCTCATCTAAAGAGATGCAATCCTAGGAACAGCTGCCCTTTGACCTAGTGTCTGCCCTGTGCATTACTCACCCTGTCACTGGTCCCGAGTCTGGCCCATCACCTGCTGGGAACTCTGCAGTCTGGAGCAGCAGCAGAATGAAACAGGATGCTTGCTGGGTGAAAGGGCACGGGTGGACACTGACACACTGGGAGGAACATGCAACTCAAGCCAAACACATAGCATACTCAGCCTTTGAGCCCAAGGACAGGGATAGAGAGAGGGACCAGGTGCTCTCAGAGAATGAGGTGCCTGGCCGTTGCTATCCAGATGCTAGGGAAAAGCATGGGTTTGCCAAAGCAAAATTAAGGCATGAGAGTAGCACTGATTGATGTGCTGGTGACTCTAGCTGTCCTCTGCTTTTGTTCTCCACTCAGAACAGAGCACCGGCTGTAATAATAAACAATGCAGAGTAGCCAGAGTTCCCTGGTGAGACAACTGAGCCTCACAGACAGTGT
>JADRCD010096624.1:0-21715 GCA_019843815.1 Montemys delectorum | reverse complement strand
TATTTCATTAGCAGATATGGGACTGTTTAGATCATTGATCTGATCTTCATTTTACTTTGGCACCTGGTATCTGTCTAGAAAATTGTCCATTTCATCCAGGTTTTCCAGTTTTGTTGAGTATAGGCTTTTGTAATAGGATCTCATGATATTTTGGATTTGTACAGTGTCTGTTGTTATGTCTCTTTATCATTTCTGATCTTGTTAATTAGTAAACTATCTCTGTGTCCTCTAGTTAGTCTAGCTAAGGGTTTATCTATTTGTTGACTTTCTCAAAGAACCAGCTCCTGGTTTGGTTGATTCTTTGTATAGTTCTTTTTGTTTCTATTTGGTTGATTTCAGCCCTGAGTTTGATTATTTCCTGCCTTTGACTCCTCTTGAGTGAATTTGCTTCTTTTTGTTCTAGCGCTTTCACTTGTGCTGTCAAATTGCTGGTGTATGCTCTCTCCAGTTTCTTTTTGGAGGCCGTTAAAGCTATGAGTTTTCCTCTTAGGACTGCTTTCATTGTGTCCCATAGGTTTGGGTATGTTGTGGCTTCATTTTCATTAAACTCTAGAAAGTTTTTAATTTCTTTCTTTATTTCTTCCTTGACCAAGTTATCATTGAGTAGAGTGTTGTTAAGCTTCCATGTGTATGTGGGCATTCTACTGTTTATGTTGTTATTGAGGAGCAGCCTTAGACCATGGTGATCTGATAGGATACAAGGGATTATTTCAATCTTCTTGTATCTGTGGAGGCCTGATTTGTGACCAATTATATGGTCAATTTTGGAGAAGGTACCATGAGGTGCTGAGAAGAAGGTATATCCTTCTATTTTTCGATAAAAATTTCTATAGATATCTGTTAGATCCATCTGTTTCATAACTTCTGTTAGTCTCACTGTGCCCTTGTTTAATTTCTGTTTCCATGATCTGTCCATTGCAGAGAGTGGGGTTTTGAAATCACCCACTACTATTGTGTGCATTGTAATGTGTGCTTTGAACTTTAGTAAAGTTCCTTTTATAAATATAGATGCCCTTGCATTTGGAGCATAGAGGTTCAGAATTGAGAGTTCATCTTGGTAGATCATACCTTTGATGAATATAAAGTGTCCCTCCTTATCTTTTTTGATCACTTTAGGGTGAAAGTCAATTTTATTCGATATTAGAATGGCTACTCCAGCTTTTTTATTGGGACCATTGGCTTGGAGAATTGTTTTCCAGCCTTTTATTCTGAGGTAGTGTCTGTCTTTATCACTGAGGTTGGTTTCCTGTATGCAGCAAAATGTTGGGTCCTGTTTACATACCCAATCTGATAGTCTATGTCTTTTTATTGGTGAATTGAGTCCATTGATGTTGATAGATATTAAGGAAAAGTAATTGTTGCTTCCTGTTAGTTTTGTAGTTAGAGCTGGCATTCCATTCATGTCTCTATCTTCTTTTAGTTTTGTTGGAAGATTACATTTTTGCTTTTTCAGGGATGTAGTTCCCCTCTTTGTGTTGGGGTTTTCTATTTAATAACCTTTGAAGGGCTGGATTTGTGGAAACATATTGTGTGAATTTGGTTTTGTCATGGAATACTTTGGTTTCTCCTTCTATGGTGATTGAGAGTTTTGCTGGGTATAGTAGTCTAGGCTGGCATTTGTGTTCTCTTAGGGTCTGCATGACATCTGCCCAGGATCTTCTAGTTTTCATAGTTTCTGTGAGAAGTCTGGTGTAATTTTGATAGGCCTGCCTTTATATGTTACTTGACCTTTTTCCCTTACTGCTTTTAGTATTCTTTCTTTATTTTGTGCATTTGGTGTTTTGACTATTATGTGGCCGGAGGAATTTCTTTTCTGGTCCAATCTATTTGGAGTTCTGTTGGCTTCTTGTATGTTCATGCGCAACTCTTTCTTTAGGTTAGGGAAGTTTTCTTCTATAATTTTATTGAAGATATTTACTGGCCCTTTAAGTTGGAGGTCTTCACTTTCTTCTATACCTATTATCCTTAGGTTTGGTCTTCTCATTGTGTCCTGGATTTCCTGGATGTTTTGGGTTAAGGTCTTTTTGCATTTTGCATTTTCTTTGACTGTTCTGTCATTGTTGTCCATGTTATCTTCTGCCCCTGAGATTCTCTCTTCTATCTCTTGTATTCTGTTGGTGATGCTTGCACCTATGTTTCCTGACTTTTTTCCCTAAGATTTCTAACTCCAGGGTTGTCTCCTTTTTTGATTTCTTTATTGTTTCTACTTCCATTTTTAGGTCCTGAATGGTTTTACTCAGATCCTTCACCTGTTTGTTTGTGTTTTCCTGCAATTCCTTAAGGGATTTTTGGGTTTGCTCTTTAAGGGCTTCTATTTGTTTACTTGTGATCTCCTGTAATTCTTTATGGGATTTTTTGTTTCCTCTTTAAGGGCTTGTATCTCTTTATCTGTTTTCTCCTGTATTTCTTTAAGGGAGTTATTCATGTCCTTCTTAAGTTCCTCTATCAGCATTGTGAGATGAGTTTTTAGATCCAAATCTTGCTTTTCTGGTGTTTTGGGATATCCAGGGCTTGCTGAGGTGGGAGTACTAGGTTCTGGTGAAGCCAAGCAGTCTTGGTTTCTGTTGGTAGGATTCTTGCATTTGCCTTTCACCATCTCTTGATCTCTGGTGTTAGAAGTTCTTGGTGTCTTAGAGCTTGATCTTTCCTTGCTGCCCTGCAACTTCCCTTCCACTCCTGAGGCCT
Source organism: Montemys delectorum (assembly GCA_019843815.1). Taxonomy (NCBI): domain Eukaryota; kingdom Metazoa; phylum Chordata; class Mammalia; order Rodentia; family Muridae; genus Montemys; species Montemys delectorum. Next base: position 19,030 of record JADRCD010096624.1, on the reverse strand, counting down.
GTGCCTCCCAGCTGTTCCCGCCTGAGTCCTTGGGCTGAAGCTTGTCCTGGAGGGAAGCCCTCTGCTCCCAGGGAGGGGGCAGAGATGTTTCCTGATCCAGCTCTGTCCCTCGGAAGCTGAGAGGCTCCTGTCCCTGCAGTCCTGCGACTCCCCTGCACTTCCTGAGGCCTATGCCTCCCGGCTGGTCCTGCCTTAGCAAGACCCCAGAGAGAAAATGGTGGATCTCACCTGAGTCCTTGGACTGAAGCCAGCCTTGGGAGGAAGCCCTCCCCTAGCAGGGAGGGGGCAGAGATGTTCGTTGATCCAGCTCTGTCCCTAGGAAGCTGGTCCTGCCTGATTCCTGAGGCTAAAGCCCGCTCAGGATGCAGGCCCTCTGTTCACAGGGAGGGGGCAGAGATGTTCGTTGATCCAGCTCTGTCCCTTGGAAGCTGAGAGGCTCCAGTCCCTGCAGTCCTGAGACTCCCCTGAACTTCCTGAGGCCTATGCCTCCCGGCTGGTCCTGCCTGATTCCTGGGGCTGAAGCCCGCTCAGGATGCAGGCCCTCTTCTCCTCTACTGCCAATTCTTAAAACCATCTCTCCAGCCCAGCCAGTGGTTCTTTTCATATTCATGCTAGCACAGAAGGAACTTGTACACACAAAGATATATATTCTCTACTAATTACTAAATGATAAACTCAATTCAAATTAAGATGAGAAATATGTAACCCTCTTATGTTCTTATTTCTAGACTTTTAGACAAAATGCCTATCAAATCCTTTTCTGATGTTCCACATGAACGTGGATCTTCATTTCTCATACCCATATGTACATTCTAGTAGTAGGATAAATGTTGAAGTAACAGGGCAGTGTTTAATACATACTTTCATAGAGCATAAAACCATTACTACCTGTCATCATGTCAGAGTGAGTTATGCAAAAATCCAACGCTGGAGATATAAACACTAGTCACTACTTGGTGATTTTGATTCATAGGAACTAAAGAGGTTAATATATATGTATAGAAAAACACTCAATTTAGCATATATACAGATGATGACAGACAGGAATGGATTTGTGTATCCTAGATTTATTTCTTGGCTGTCGAGGCAATGGAGAATGCACACACTTATAGAAAATTCTATACATATAATTATCATATAGACACCATGAACCACACACTGAGTATACTATGACTCTATTAGACATGATTTATGTTAAGCCCTTATAGACCTTGGAAATTTAGATTCATAGTTCCATCTCTCTCTTAACTGGGTTCTTTTATATCATTTATCTCCCAACTTGGTTTGAGTCATAGACATGACACTCTTACTTTATTTCAAATGGTGTTTATACATGAGAGTTGATCTACCCAAGTTGAGTTGATCCCTGTGGTTTTGCTATTTTTAAACATGGATTATCATCACCCTAACAGGCTGACCCTCAGGCATATTATCTTAACTTGTTTGTGCTACCTGTACAGAGAACCTCAGATGTGTTGCAGTCCTTTGGGGACTGCAACAAGGAGGAGTAAATGTATTCATGGAGTATGAGTGATTCATGGACTCTCCAGCCTGCAACACATGTAAGTGTCCATATACATGCACACATTCAATTGTGCATGATATGATGACTTTGTTGGTTGAATTTCTGGCCAGGCATAGCATTTTGCAAGGAATAATGATGACTTTTGTGTGTGTTGTTGTTCCTGCATTTTCCTGTAGCTTCCTGTGAACCAATAAACCCAATATGCTCTCTGAGAATGGCAGACACTGTATTCCAAAATGGAGACATACTGGCTGGTGCATTCTTACCTATTCATGCATATCTAATATCACCACAAATTTATGGTCCTGATATTGCTTCCACTATGAAACAGTAAGTACCATCAACACACTTATTTCTTTTTATATTTGAATGTCATATGAATATTACACAGGAAGGATGTATGGATGTAAACTCCCCATTTCTGTCTCCCATCTTATTCTTCACAATGACATTATCCATGGCAAATTCTAGTTTCATTTTGCCATTTCTTTTTGAATATTTCTCACTTTTGAAGTGGTAAAGATATTACTCTGGTTTTTACCCTTTTAGCTTTCATGCTTAGAGACACACAGTATAAAACAGCATACTCTCCTTTTCTCTGTTTTCACTTCAGCTGTCATTAAGCAGGCAAAGTCAAGTTACTCAGAAACACAGCCCAAAAAGGTTATGTGTTTTCAGTAAGAAAAGGCTTAAGCAAAGTGCTTACAAGTTAGTGTCCTAAAAAATCAACTCATTGCCATGTACTTTTTAATGCCCATAGTTGAGTTGATGAACTTCTGACCTAAAACTGCCAGTGGTGTTAAGAAAATAATCATCAATGGCTCTTGTTAATGTTCGTAGCTGGCTCATGTCAAAAAAAAATGCATCTCCACAGACATAGGTACCAAAGTGATGGGATTTTCCTGTGATCAAGAGAGATTGGTCACCACTCTGAATCTACAATATGTAAGTGGAAAGTATACAGACACAGAACAATATGAGAAGACCAGTAAATGCAAAACAATAAGGTTAAATGTTTCCAGACAGAGAGATGGTAGCTTTATGTTGAAGCTGGATATATGTAAGGGTGGTAAATTAATAAGCTGTTGAAAGTAATCAGTTGTCTCAGATCACTAAAATGACATAACAAGAATCATGATAAAATGAACACTTAAGACACTTAAGACACTAAAAGTTAAAACCTCATTGAAAAATATTTCAGGGATGTCTGATCATGATTTATTAAAAATAGTAAATGTTTATAAGGTAAATGATAGAGTGTCTTATGTACTTTAGTTTGCTTTGGTAACTTCTCCCTTGTGGGATATTGTGTTTCTCTTTATATGAAGGGGATATTTCTCTTGATATGAGATGATATGAGGCTAAACTCAATTTTTCACTTTAATCTGCTGGGTTGAGCTTCTCAGAGGACAGTAATGCTAGACCCTTGACTTTTATCTGCAAGCATAACCTCTGGAGATAACTCAAAATCTTTTGCTACAAACCCAGTTTGAATATTGCAGACAGACATTGCAATGGCTTTCCATGTCCAAAATAGAGATGCCTTCTAGGAAGAAGGCTTTAGAGACAAAGTTATAATTTGCTCTATATCCAGAAAGAAAAGAAAGCCATTAAAATAAAATTACATGCTCTTTAATTGTTTACTTTCTGTCAACATCATTACAATATATGATTTTATAACTTTTGTGTAAGAAGAATCACTGATGAACATTTGAGCTCACAAATGTTGTAATGTGTCCTGACGCTGGATAAACCAATCTATAATCATACAGTTATTCTTGTTGTTCAGTAAACAATGATCAGTATAAATCCAACAAGTAAGTATTTGGCCTTCTGATCACCAAGACTATCAAACAGCTGAGCATGGTTCTTACACATTATCAAGCAACAGAAAATTATGTAATCTATATTATTTGACTGAAAGTAAAACCAACAGCATCCTTCAATAGGAAAAATATCCCAAGTTAAATACTATATTCTCTATAGATTCAAATCTTACAAGGAACTCAGAGTCAAATAAGTAAGAAATGTAGAATTGTAGATATTAATGGTGACAAAATATTATAACAATTATAAATACAATAGCACAAATTTCAATCATCAACTATTTGATATTTCAAAATCAAAATACATAAGTAAAAAAATGGAATTGCAAAAGTTAGATTGGAATGTTTAACCTGTGCAAATTCAGGCAGTCTGTCAGTGGTTGGCTATACACCACATGACTCCTGCCTATGCAAGCTCATAATTCAAGGTAGGTAATTGAAGTAATGGCTGTCTGAACTATACTTTCTATGGTATATTAATGGCCACAGCAATTTGTAGAGGAGACACAGGCACCAGGAGGACCACAATCTCCCATTAACAAGCTCCATTCAAGTGACTTTTATTTAATCAGAGGTCTAAGGTTCTTTTGGTGTAAATCCAGGGATTAAACCTCATTCAGATATGGTAGAATAATGCACAAAGGAGAAACTACAGAGATTCATAAAATATGAATGGTCTTCATAACCCCATATCATAACCTTCCTAGAATCTTCAAGACTTCCTTAATTTTCACATTGTGTCATACTTATAAACGTCATAAATAATAGATGCAGGTTAGGGAGAGGATTTCTTAAATGAGAAAATTTTTCATTTTCTCAATAAACAGAGAATATATTACACAGTATATAATTCTGAGTAATCTTATCCCTCAGACTACAACAGACCACAACAGAATTTTTTGTTTGTTGGTTTGTTTGTTTGTTTGTTTGTTTGTTTTTCAAGACAGGGTTTCTCTGTGTTTTCTGGCTGTCCTAGAACTCACTCTGTAGACCAGGCTAGCCTCAAACTCAGAAGTCCACCTGCCTCTGCCTCCCAAGTGCTGGGATTAAAGACATGCACTACCACTGCCCAGCTGGACCACAAAAGAATTTTTTAATGGATGAATAAAATAAATAGTGGGAAAACAAAAATCATAATGAAGTCATGAAGCCTGAAGGAAAAGACCAAGATGCTGCTGTTTACTTGACATACTTAAAAGAAGGAGGGATGATTGCAGATAATTCCTTTATTCTTGTAAATGTGTTATTTATTAAGAGTTGAGATAATTGCTTTATCAAAATTAATTATCTCAGACAAAAATATAAGCTGTTTTTTTCAATGACAGAAATTATGTACTTGTGATTTTAAAGTCCGTTTCTCTAGGTAAGAAAGCTCTGGGCCCTCAAAGACAAATGTAGCACAAGAGAGTACACTGTGTGCAGAAATCCCTTCAGCTTCTTTATGCTTTGCATAGCCAGCAGTTGGATTTTACTGTATTTGAGATTGATACGTTGTCACTCATATATAAACTGATTTGAACTGCACTTTGCAGTTCCTTTGAGAGGGCCCACTTGAGATTGATACGTTGTCACTCACATATAAGCTGATTTGAACTGCACTTTGCAGTTCCTTTGAGAGGGCCCACTTGTCTAATAAGAGAAGTGAATGCTTGTAGACATATTTGCCTTGCATTTGCTGCAGTCATATTCCTGGTAATATATGGCTGCAAAACTAGTACAAGATAATGAATAATCTTTCTATAAAGTCCACAGACTTCACAAAACTTTATAATCCTAATCCTTTCCAAAAGGAAATCTTTTGTCAAAAGATACAGGGAAGATTCCTCCTTCTCTCATAAAAAATGTAAATATAAATAAAGCAAATACTAAGGTAAAAAGGGAACACAACTGTTTTCTATGGACCATTGTGTTTTTCATACTTAAAGATAAAGTGGATATCTAACACCCTAGCTAATTTTTTTAGAATCTAAAATGTTTAAAGTCCTAAAATTTAGGATTACCTGTCTGCAATTCACTCTAAAAACTATTATATTTAAAATATTTCCATTGATTGGCCTGTTTGCCTCTACTCTACAATGAGTAGAGCTAAGTGTCTAACACTTTTCAGGTCTCTCCAGTAGCAGGGAAAATGCTGTGGTCATTTGAGGGACTTTAGCATGTGGGACTCTTAGTTTATGTGAATAATTATCTTTGACAAGGAAGAACACATTCACTTTGGACCTGTCTAGTACAGTAACAGAAGTTGTATGCATAGCTTTTTGTAATAAAATTTGTTTCAGAACATAGTGTGGTCTCGAGGAACCATATAAAGTCCCTTTGACTTTGTTTCATGTTTGTTTCTCTGGTAAAATGATTGTGAGTTTCACTTTCTGTTTAATTAACATTCATTTTAATTAACATTCATATGTTATAAGTGATGAAAACAGGCAGTGCACAACATTACTAGTTTTTTCCTCATAGTAAGGCCTGTACATAGTGATTCCTTGATAAGAAGGGATATGATGTGACCTACTAGCTACTTAGTATTGCACTATCATCCTTGATAAGAAGGTGTGTGGTGTGACCAGCTAAGATATTAGTGTATATGATTATTCATTGATATGAATGTGTACAGTATGACCTAGCTATTACCCAGTGTTGCAAAGATTATGTATTTTTGAAGGGAAAAATGAAAGTTTCTAGCTTATTCTCACCAATATCATGACAAAACAGCAGTCCAGATCTTTCTAACCAAATGCAACCATGGTAAAATGACTAGTAATTTTAGATTCAGATATATATTAAAATAGTTCAGCTCCAATAATTTACCATACATAAATCAATTCTAATTGTATAATCATAAACTTATACCAAATAACTGATAATGCTATAGTGATGTGAGAGATGTTATTATGGAAGATTTAGGGGTGCTGTGATGGTGACCAATACTTTCTTACATAATTACAAAGCATTAAGAAACACCCATACTATTTCTATCCATATGTAATTTGCAATTCATTACTTAGAAATACCCTATGGTTTTCATTCCAAGAAAAAGAAAAGATATGTAATAAATGTTAATTTGAAGTTTTTTCACAGGTACTGTTTATTGACCTCCAAAACCAAGACTTCAAGCATGCCAGGCAAGTGTTCTGCAACTGAAATAGAAACCGAGATGAACATAATGTTGTACATGGTCTGTAAAATTGTTTCAAGCATACATTCTTGAATTCCCAATATGCTTGTAGTTTTATCTAGGAAGAACTTTTGTCTAATTTCCCTTTATGGTAAAAAAAAACAGGTATTTAAAAACAAAGTTATATAATGAAAGTTTTATATAAAGAAAACAAAATCTTTAAATGTCATTATAGAGCCTGTATTTTGAAAACAAAATGAATGACTTGAGTAGATTTGTGTCTCTTTACACCTTTTTCCCAATTATTTATTTATTTATTCACTTTACATCTGATCATTACCCTACCTCCTCAAAGTCACCCCTCACAGACTCTCCCCTCATTCACCTTCCCTTTCTCCTCTGAGAGATTGTGGTCCCCTAGCTATTCCCCCACCCCAGAATATCAAGTGTCTGCAAAGTTAGGTGTATCCTCTCCCACTGAGGTCACACAAGGCAGCTAAGTTAGGATAATGGGACCCACAGACATGCAACAGCTTTAGGGACAATCCCCACTTCATTTGTTGGGAGACCCATATAAAAACCAAGCTGCACATCAGCTACATATATGCAGAGGGCTAGGTCCAGCCCACATATGCTCTTTGGTGGGTGGTTCAATCTCTGAATGTCCCCCAAGGATCCAGGTTAATTGACAACTGTTGATCTTCCTACGGAGTTTCTATCCCCTCCAGGGCTCCTGATCCTTCCCCCATCTCTTCCATAAGACTCCACTCTGTCCAGTGTTTAACTGTGGGCTCTTTATCTCTTTCAGTCAGCTGCTGGATGGAACCACTCAGAAGACAGTAATGCTAGGTTCCTGTCTGCATGCATAACAGAGTATCAGGGTTAGTGTTTACATCTGGGATGGGACTCAAATTGGACCAGTTATTGGTTGGCCATTCTCTGACTCTCAGCTCCATCTTTGTCACTGCCTTTCTTTTGGACAGGACAAATTTGGGGTAAAAACTTTTGAAGGTGGGTTTGTGGTGTTCTTATTCCTCCAGTGGGGGTCCTGCCAGGCTACAGGGAGTGGCCACGTCAAGTCCTGTATTTCCACTGCTAGTCTCAGCTAAAGTCACTCTATAGATTCTGAGAGCCTCCCCATCCTAGGTCTCTGGCACATCCTAAAGATGTCACCAATGCCCCCACCCCCATCCTTTCACCAATTTCTATTCATTCTCCTGGACCTCTGGCCCTCTCTCTTATCTCTCATCACATTTGATACTAACCACTCCGAATTCATATCTCCTCTCCCACCAAATTCCCTCCCTTCTTCTTCCTCCTAGGACTATATTATTCCCTCTTCTACATAAGATTCAAGCATCATGGCTTGTACCTTCCTTCTCATTTAATTTTTTTGTGTCTGTGGAATATAGAGTGGATATGCTGATAATTTGTGGCTAATATCCATTCTAAGTGCATACCATGCACTGTAAGGTTATGGGTCCTATGTCTGTTCTGCCACAGGCACAGCCACTTGGGGAGGTAGGCACAGTATACAGGGGGTGACCTCAGGTAGGTCATCAGATGGGTGTTGGGACATAGCAAAGCCATGGGACACCACTCTGGGGGTTGGAAAGCATAGTCTGAAGCATGGGACAGCTGGAACTGGCTTGAGGGGGGGTCCTGTGAAAAGGCCAGGGCCATCTGGCTCTAAGGCTCTTGGAGATCCAAGCATCTCTGGATGCCACAAAAGAGCTGAGAACAGAGTAGGGGCCAGTGGATTGGATCTGGCCTGGTGCTTGAGGATGGAGGGGGAGCTCCTGCTGGTCCTTCAAAGAGACTCCTGGTCTTGATGACTGAGAGCTTGGACTTGTCTTGGTGGTCATGGCAGGGAGTACAGAGAGGCCTCCTATGGGAGATTAAACAGTGGCTCTGTAGGCAAAAGCCATCTCCATGGCTTCCCACAGTGGATCCTAATGAAAAGAGACATTTTAAGGCATTTATTGTCATGGTGGAAAGTGTATATGTAAAACCATACCCCACTTCTCAGTGGCCTGAGATTAAATTCCTTTTGCAGGGAGCAATATCTGGGAAGGAAAGCTTATTGGATAAGCCCTCCAGGACTCTATGGACCTCATTAGCATGGAGATCAGTCTTGAATCTACATGACCACGCAACCATTCACCGGTTCCACAATGCACATCCTTTGGGGTTTGGGTTATTACAATCAAGATGCTATTTTCCACTTCCAACAATTTGCCTTCAAAATTCTTGATGTTCTGTTTTTAAAAGCTGATTACTATTCCATTGTGTAAGTGAACAACATTTTTTGTATCCATTATTTGATTGATGGACATCTGTGCTTTTCTAGTTTGAAAGTAAATCTGGTATGAACATAGTGAAGCATATGTCCTTGTGATGTAATGGAGAAGCTTTTGGGTAAATTCCAAAGAGTGGTTTATCTGGGTCTTCAGGTATAAGTATTTCAAATTTCCTGAGAAACCACCAGATTCATTTCCAGAGTGGTTGTAAAATTTTGCATTCTCACCAAGCTATGGCAGAGTGTTCCCCATGTTTCACATACTAGACAGCATGTGGTGTCCCTTAAGTTGCTAATCTTGGCCATTTTAATGGGATAATAATAGAATTTCATGGTCACTTTGATTCACATATCCCCAATGTTTACAGAATTCAAACATTTCTTTATTTCTTAGACATTAGAGATTTCTCTGTTGAGAATTCTCTGTTTAACTCTGTACTCATTTTATTAGATATTTTATATATTTATATTTCAAATTTTATCTCCTTTTCCCATTTCCCCTCCAAACTGCCTCCCATTCCATCGCTCCTCCCCCTGATCACTCCCCTGTCCTGAGATTCCCTTACACTGGGGCATCAAGCCTTCACAAGACTAAGGGCCTCTCCTCCCATTGATGTTCCAGAAGACAATCCTCTGGTACATATGCAGCTGGAGCCATGAGTTCCTCCTGTGTACTCTTTGGTTGGTGGTTTAGTCCCTGAGAGCTCTGGGGGTACTGGATGGTTCATATTGTTGTTGCTCCTATGGGGCTGCAAAACTCTTCAGCTCCTTGGGTCCTTTATCTAGTTCCTTTATTAGGGACCCTGTGATCAGTCTAATGGATGGCTGTGATCATCCACTTCTGTACTTGTCAGGCACTGGCAGAAGTTCTCAGGAGACAGTAATATCAGGCTTCTGTCAGCACTTGTTGGCATCCACAATAGTGTCTGGGTTTGGTAACTGTATATGGGATGGATCCCCATGTAGGACAGTCTCTGGATGGCTTTTCCTTCAGATTCTACTCCAAACTTTGTTTCTGTATCTCCTCTAATAGATATTTTGATTCCCCTTCTATGAAGGACAAAAGTATCCACACTGTGGTCTTCCTTCTTCTTGAGCTTCATGTGGTCTGTGAATTATATCTTGGGTATTCCAAACTTCTGAGATAATATCCACTTATCAGTGAGTGCATACCATGTGTATTCTTTTGTGATTGGGTTACCTCACTCAGGATAATATTTTCTAGTTCCACCCATTTGCCTAAGAACTTAATGAATTCATTGTTTTTAATAGCTGAGTAGTACTCCATTGTGTAAATGTACCACATTTCTATATTTTCTATATCCATTCCTCTGTTGAAGAACATCTTGGTTCTTTCTAGCTCCTGGCTATTATAAATAAGGCTGCTATGAACATAGTGGAGTATGTGTCCTTATTACATGTTGGAGCATCTTCTGGGTATATGCCCAAAAGTGGTATAGCTGGGTTTTCATGTCCAATTTTCTGAGGAACAGCCAAACTGATTTCGAGAGTGGTTGTACCAGCTTGCAATCCCAGCAGCAATGGAGGAGTGTTCCTCTGTCTCCACATTCCGGCCAGCATCTGCTGACACCTGAGTTTTTGTCATTAACCATTCTGAGTGGTGTAAGGTGGAATCTCAAGGTTATTTTGAATTGCATTTCTCTGATGATTACGGATGTTCAGCATTTCTTTAGGTCCTTCTTGGCCATTTGAGTTTCCTCAGTTGAGAATTCTCTGTTTAGCTCTGTTCCTCATTTTAAAATAGGGCTATTTTGCCATGGACTGGCCAGCCTGGGCCTCCCTCAATCTGTGGGGGGAACAGGGTCCTAGTCAGGTAGACAAGGTGTTGGTGAAGAAATGACAAACAGACACAGCACAAGGGAGTGCAGATTCTCAATGTAATTTGTACAAAGTAGAAATCAGGCTTATATAGTATACAGAGAACAGGACAAACTACAGAAGTCACATAGGCAGGAGATGGCTACATCAACGTCAGTGAGAACAAGTAGCCAAGTGCAAGGTGGAGGAGCAATGGTGTCCTTCTTTGGACTGGGTTGTCCTGGCAGCCCCAAGGCAAACTCTCAGGGTCTATCTGAGGCAAGTAGTAGAATTCCTTGGCTGTAACATAAATAATTAGTGAGGGAAACTCTACAACTTCTAACTTCTCACTGGCAGTAAAACAGTTTTTCTTTGTGTGTGAGACTGCTCTGATAATAAGTGCCTAACTGCTATTTCTGACTCTTGAGATGCCCTGTCTGGTAAGTCAGCTTCTTTGTAAAAATTTTAAGCTAATTACAACTAGGAAATCTATTAGGATTATTGAAACACTGTGAAAGCCAGGAAATAATGTTCAATCTCAGCTTTAGCTATAACAAAATATTTCTTAGGGCACCTTTATGCCTGAATAAAGAAAGCACACAGATCTTTCCACAGACTTAGCAGAGATCAATCTGGAACACGCCCAAGTTAGGAGATGCCCACAGATGACTGAAATCCCCAGGAAACAAACTCCCTTTGGAGTCATAATGCCTCTTGTCCATTGCTGTGACCGTCTTGGCCAGCAAGAAAAACGCGACCCAAGAGCTCTTCTTAAAGAAGTTTATTCAGGAACCTTGAACATTCTTCTTCTGACTGACTGACTGACTGACTGACTGACTGACTGACTGACTGACTGCTTGGGCACTTCCCTTAGCCCTTAAATGCTCCATCCTGAGCCTATCTCAGTAGGCCACGTGGTGCATGCAAATAGGTTGCCAAACCAGGAAGCAAGCCAGGCAAACAAGCACAGCCAAATAAGGAGTTGTTTATCACTCTAGCGCCCCAGCAAGGAACAGAAGCTGGCGCCATCTTAGGGCGTGGTTCAGATAGCTCTCTACAGTTCCCCCTTTTTTGTTTTGCAGCGAAACGGGCAAGAACAGAGGTCTGATCTCTGATGATAGAAACAGGGACATTGTACTACCCCTCCTCAGGCTTCATGTCTCCCAGGGAGGGCCAGACCCGTCCCATGCCTTTTCCACAGAGACAGGTTCTGGGGCATCAACCTGTATGCAATCAGACATGCTCTTCTTGAGGTTGCTAGCTGCAAGTGGCATACCTTAAGTGCAGTGCTAGGCCTCACATCCCGAACTCGATGATGTCAAAAGGCTATCACTTTTCTTGCTGGATGACAGCAAGCCATGCCTGAGGAGACTGTCCTGCCTCAATGGCAGTAAAGGCCTGAACCACCATGGCTGCATTCCGCTTCTGACCAATCCTTATCTTACAACAACACCAGAGACCAGTGAAACAGACAATCAGCAATAGGGCTAAAAGAGCACCCATGCCTGCCCACTCTTTCAGATGATTCACAGCAGAGGTGATCCAAGATGATAATCAGCCAGCCCTGCATCCATCCTCATAAAGTTAACACTGACGATAGCCAATCTCAGCCGATTCATGAGATCTTCAAAACCTGTAGACCAATTCCTGTAAGATATTGAGACAACCATCAAGAGAGATTAGCAGCTTGAGTAATACTTTGATATTGTATGGAAGTCACACACAATACAGGAAATTTCCACTCACAGCCTACTTGTGCTAGCTGCTAGAGGGTATTTACTTGTTCTGACTCAGCTGCATCATGGCAGCTACTAGTAACCAGTCTGTTGATTAGCAAAGCAACCTTGCCCCAAAAGCGTATCCCTAACCCAGGCTTGATTCCCAGCTGCTCCATTAGCGTCTGCCTGTTCATTAGCAAATTAAAGTGAAAGAGGCCGTGATCCTGTAAGTACGGACTCAGCCAAGGACTTTATAACCTTAAAATCCAAGGGCTCATGATAACGCTGACCCTGTGCATCTTGAAAAACTGGACAAGCAAGTGACAATTCAGTTCTAACTGTCTGCCACACTTCAGGGCAAAAGGACCTACCAGAAGCGCTGCCCTCTACAGGGTTATAAGGAAGAGGAGGAGATGGAGTGGGCCCCATATCTAGCGAAGCTCTTTTCCTTTTCCGTTTTTCTTTCACAGTACTCTTTTCTAATTCCTTAATTAGGGTTTCCAACTCTTCATCTGTATCTGATCACTCCATGTCTGTACTTTCCTTTTCTGACTTTACCGAATGCTCCTCTTTTATCTGCTCTAACGCTGTCTGTCCTTCCTCTACTGCTTTACAGCACCTTTGATCTTCTAGACACCCCCTGGTTAGCTTCCATACTGGTCTAACACCATTCTTAAGCATCCCCTGCTCCCATGCAAAATCTAAATCTTTTAAGTTGCCAGACACTGCCAACCAGGGACCTGCAGTATCACACTCGATGAGAAACCTCTCTAAAGTACTTTTCTTAAGTTTCAGATTTTTTGAAGATAGTAGCTCCTAAAAAAAATTGGGTGCGATGAAGAAGTGCCCATAGTTACTTTCACTTCTACTTAGTTCGCTTTACCGAGAAACCTTATCACTCCGACACCACGAAACATTGCTCCTCTCCGGAGTCTTTATAGCCTCTACTTCTGAGAACCTTTCTTTAGTTCACTTCATGTCGAAATCTTATCGCTCCAACCTGGAGTCTTTATAGTCTCTACTTCCGAGGACCTTATTGTCTCTTCTTACCTGGGAACTTATCAGCCAGCTGCCCTGACTGCAGAAAGTTCTGAGCCCTGCTTGGTTTTCCCGTACGGGCCACCATTTTGCCATTACCGTCTCGGCCAGCAAGAAAGACTCGACCCAAGAGCTCTTCTTAAAGCAGTTTATTCAGGAACCTTGAACATTCTTCTTCTGACTGACTGACTGACTGACTGACTGACTGCTTAGGCACCTCCCTTAGCCCTTAAATGCTCCATCTTGAGCCTATCTCAGTAGGCCACGTGGTGCATGCAAATAGGTTGCCAAACACGGAAGCAAGCCAGGCAAACAAGCACAACCAAATAAGGAGTTGTTTATCACTCAAGTGCCCCAGCAAGGAGCAGAAGCTGGCGCCATCTTAGGGCGTGGTTCAGACAGCTCTCTACAGTCCACGATCAGGTTTTAACCCTGATACTGTAGACCTACTGGGGTAGACAAGTGCGTGCAGCATTATTTGGTTCTCAGGATTTAAACTTCTTGAGTTCTTTGTTTATATTGGATATTAACCCTCTATCGGTTGTAGGATTGTTAAAGATCTTTTCCCAATCTGTTCATTGCTGGGTTTTCCTATTGACAGTGTCCTTTGCTTTACAGTGGCTTTGTAATCTTATAAGGTCCCATTTGTCAATTCTTGATCTTAAAGCATAAGGTATTGGTGTTCTGTTCAGGAAATTTCCCCCTGTGCCCATGTGTTCAAGAAGTTTCTCCACTTTCTCTCTCTCTTTATTTAATTAATTTTTTATTGGGTTTTTAAATTTACTTTTCAAATGTTATCCCCTTTCCCGGTTTCCCTCCATCCTGGAAACATCCTTTCACATCCTCCCTCCCCCTGCTTCTATGATGGTCTTCCATCACCCACCTACCTACTCCCACCTCTCCACCCTTGATTCCCCTACACTGGGGCACCTATTGAGCCTTCATAGGACCAAGGACCTTTCCTTCCATTGATGTGTGACAAGGCCATCCTCTGCTACATATGTAGCTGGAGCCATGTGTACTCCATTGTTAATGGCTTAGTCCCTGGGAGTTCTGGGGGGATCTGATTGGTTGATATTGTTGTTCTTCCTATGGGACTTCAAACCCCTTCAACTCCTTCAGTGCCTTCTCTAACTCCTCACTTATGGAACCTGCACTCAGTTCAATAGTTGGCTGCTAACAGCCACCTCTGCATTTGTAAGGCACTGGCAGGGCCTCTCAGGAGACATCCATGTCAGGCTCCTTGCAGCATTCATTTCTTGGCATCCACAATAGTGTCTTTGGTAACTGTATATGGGATGAATCCCCAGGTGGGACAGTCTCTGGGTTGCCTTTCCTTCAGTCTCTGCTCTATACTTTATCTCCATATTTACTCCTGTGAGTATTTTGTTCTCCTTCTAAGAAGGACTAAAGCACCCACACTTTGGTCTTCCTTCTTCTTGAGCTTCATGTTGTCTGTGAATTGTATCTTGAGTATTCTAAGCTTCTGGGCTAATATCCACTTATCAGTGAGTGCATACTATGTGTGTTCTTTTGCAATTGGGTTACCTCAATCACAATGATATTCTCCAGATCCATCCATTTGCCTAAGAATTTCATGAATTCATCTTTTTTGGGGGGGGGTTTTCAAGACAGGGTTTCTCTGTGTTGTCCTGGCTGTCCTGGTACTCACTCTGTAGACCAGGCTGGCCTCAAACTCAGAAATCCACCTGCCTCTGCCTCCCAAGCACTGGGATTAAAGACATGTACTACCACCACCCGGCGAATTCATCATTTTTAATAGCTGAGTAGTACTCCATCATGTAAATGTACCACATTTTCTATATCCATTCCTCTGTTTAAGGACATCTGGATTCTTTTCAGCTCCTGGTTATTATAAATAAGGCTGCTATGAACATAGTGGAACACGTGTCCTTATTACATGTTGGAGCATCTACTGGGTATATGCCCAGGACTGGTATAGCTGGGTCCTCAGGAAATACTGTGTCCAATTTTCTGAGTAACTGCCAAACTAATTTCCAGAGTGGTTGTACTAGCTTGAATTCCCTCTAGCAGTGGAGGAGTGTTTCTCTTTCTCTACATCCTTGCCAGCATCTGTTGTCACCTGAGTTTTTGGTCTTAGCCATTCTGACTGGTATGAGGTATTATCTTATGGTTGTTTTGATTTGCATTTCCCTGATGACTAAGGATGTTGAACATTTCTTTAGGTCCTTCTTGGCCACTTGAGTTTCTTCAGTTGAGAATTCTCTGTTTAGCTCTTTTCCCCATTTTTAAATAGGGTTATTTGTTTCTCTGGAGTCTAACTTGAGTTCTTTGTATACATTGGGTAATAGCCTTCTATCGGTTGTAGGATTATTAAAGATCTTTTCCAAATATGTTGGTTGCTGTTTTGTCCTATTGATAGTGTCCTTTGCCTTACAGAACTTTTGCAATTTTATGAAGTCCCATTTGTCAATTCTTGATCTTAGAGCATAAGGTATTGGTGTTCTGTTCAGGAACTTTTCCCCTGTGCCCATGTGTTTGAGAGATATCTTCACTTACTCTTCTATTAGATTCAGTGTATCTGGTTTTATGTGGAGGTTCTTGATCCACTTGAACTTGAGGTTTATACATGGAGATAAGAATGGATCAATTTGCATACTTCTCCATTTTATGTTATTCCAGATGAATTTGCAAATTGCTCCTTGTAACTCTTTGAAAAATTGAGTTGGAATTTTGATGGGAATTACATTGACTCTGTAGACTGCTTTTGGCAAAATGGCCATTTTTACTATATTACTCCTGCCAATCCATGAGCATGGGAGAATTTTCCATCTTATGAGGTCTTCTTAGATTTCTTTCTTCGGAGATTTGAAGTTCTTGTCCTACAGACCTTTCACTTCCTTGGTTAGAATCACACCAATACATATTATATTATTTGTTACTATTGTGAAATGTATTGTTTCTCTAATGTCATTCTCAGCCCATTTATTCTTTGTGTAGCGGAAGGCTGCTGATTTGTTTGAGTTAATTTTATATCTGGCATGATTGTTAGTTTCTGCTATGTTTGTTGATGGCATTATATGTATGTGTTTCTCTCCTTTTGGTTTTGTTATGAGAAAATTAATTTCTTGTTTTTTCTTTGGTATAGGTACCCTTCCCTTTAAAGATATTTCATTGCCACTGTTCTGCAGGAAGAAGTCATGGAGTTGTCAGCCCGATTTCCTGGGTTTGGGGGTCTGGAAATGGTTATTCTAAAGGTTATCATTCTAGAGAATTTGGGAATGGTCATAATTTTGAACAGGGAAGAAATAGGTGGAATTGATTGTGTAGCCATAATTTTAATTGCTAGAAATATTTACATTGATACAAATTTGGGATTAATATTTTTACCCTTAGACAGGCGTTGTGCCTATGCAACTCATCTAAGAATACAAGGCCTAGATCCAGTCCTTCTAACTGCTATTACAAACTGTTTAGTTGATTGAGCAATACAAGTTAAGGGCCAAATAACAAACCATGGCCCTGAATTCAATATAAACAGGTGTTTTGAGATATTTCAATTAGAAATAGCTAAGAATAGTTAAGAGTAACAGTTCAGATATACTTAGCATTGATAGATAGTTTTCAAAAGCACCAGAAGCCCACAGATTATTACAGTTAAGACATTTAATTATTAAAAATCAGGTGACTAGAGACATGTCTGCTCATGACAGTACCCCCTTCACAGCTCAGAGAAGATACTGGGCATCATTACTTCCAAGTGTAGTTGCTTTGTGGCAAGGCAACCACTGGGCAGAAGTTGCTCATGTCATCTATAGACAATCCAGAAAAGGACAAATTTTGCACAATAGTTGACTACTGGCTTTGTTGAGACAGGGACAGTGGCTCTTTGATTTTCTGCATAATAAGTCTGTTTGATCCTTGGTCAGAAGGCCAGAAATAGATGGTCTTGGATTCTGAAAAAATGAGGACTGTCCAGATAGTCAGATGTCTCTACATTGGGTTAAGTTTGGAAGCTCTGTTTCATGCTTCCTAGGGTTTTGGGTAATATTAAGTCATTCTCAGATTTCTGATGGGGTTGAAGACTAGTTTTATTCTCATAATCAAACTAAAGTTGCTGAACATAGTTTATAGAGTGGATAATATGGTTTTCTAGTGATGTTACAGGCTAAAATTCTAAACATAATCCATAATTCTTTCAGTGCGGAAATACAGTACTTTATCTAAAGTAACAAATTATTGGACTGGATGCCATTTGTGCCTCATACTGTATAATTTATTTAATTCTTGTGATTTTGTTCAATTCAGATCTGGGAGAAGAGTTTTTTATTGGACAGAAACGGTGAGATATAAATGGAAGTATTATTTCCCTAATTAGCTCTTGATTGTGTCAATAAAGATGGCAGAAGCTAATCTATGGGCAAAGGAAAAAAGGTGGGATTTCTGGAGGTGGGGTCCCAGGAGGAAGAGGAGGGGATGAGATAGTCAGGGGGCTTTTTTTGGCCAGGCTTTGGGGAGAGAAGACAAGTGCCATATAAAGCCTAGGGGCAACTAGAACTAGTGGCAACCTAATTGCTCTGGTTAGAACATCCAGTACTGCAAAAGGGACAGGATCCTCTCAGCTTCTGAGTGACAGAGGTGGATCAGCGACCTTCTCTGCCCCTTCCCTGCAAGTGGAGGACCTGCCTCCAGGGAGTGCTTAACCCAGAGACTCACGAGAGATCTACCATTTTCTCTTTGGTGACTTCCTAAGGCAGGACCAGCCAGGAGGCACAGGCCCCACTAGTCACAGGGGAGTCGCAGGGCAGCAGGGACAGGACAAGCTCTAGTCAGAGACACCATGAACATCTAACATCAGAGATCAAGAGATGGTGAAAGGCAAACGCAAGAATCCTACCAACAGAAACCAAGACTGCTTGGCTTCATCAGAACCTAGTACTCCCAACGCAGCAAGTCCTGGATATCCCAAAACACCAGAAAAGCAAGATTTGGATCTAAAATCATATCTCACAATGATGATAGAGGAATTTAAGAAGGACATGAACAACTCCCTTAAAGAAATACAGGAGTACACAGGTAAAGAGGTACAAGCCCTTAAAGAGGAAACAAAAAAAAAATCCCATAAAGAATTACAGGAGATCACAAGTAAACAAGTAGAAGCACTTAAAGAGCAAACTCAAAAATCCCTTAAGGGATTGCAGGAAAACACAAACAAACAGGTGAAGGAATTGAATAAAACCATCAAGGACCTAAAAATGGAAGTAGAAACAATAAAGAAATCACAGAAAGAGACAACTCTGGAGTTAGAAATCTTAGGAAAGAAGTCAGGAAACATAGATGCAAGCATCACCAACAGAATACAATAGATAGAAGAGAGAATCTCAGGGGCAGAAGATAACAGAAAACATTGACACAACAGTCAAAGAAAATGCAAAATGCAAAAAGACCTTAACCCAAAACATCCAGGAAATCCAGGATGCAATGACAAGACCAAACCTAAGGATAATAGGTA
Organism: Montemys delectorum; assembly: GCA_019843815.1. Taxonomy (NCBI): domain Eukaryota; kingdom Metazoa; phylum Chordata; class Mammalia; order Rodentia; family Muridae; genus Montemys; species Montemys delectorum. The sequence continues at coordinate 197 of JADRCD010096624.1, read as the reverse complement.
TAGAAGAGAGTGAAGACCTCCAACTTAAAGGGCCAGTAAATATCTTCAATAAAATTATAGAAGAAAACTTCCCTAACCTAGAGAAAGAGATGCTCATGAACATACAAGAAGCCTATAGAACTCCAAAAACACTGGACCAGAAAAGAAATTCCTCCCACCACATAATAGTCAAAACAACAAATGCACAAAACAAAGAA